>CAIGRQ010184796.1:0-16859 GCA_903798375.1 Fraxinus sp. D2006-0159
TTTTCTTCTTTAATTATTTGACCGATTTCTCAATAATTGATATCAAAACATTTTTGATATTGGGGTTGATTCATAACAAGTATCGATAAAGATTTCAAATTTTCTGATGAAAAAATCCATAGTTGATGAAATTTTCCCCCAAAGTCACATTTTATTTATTTATATGGTGTCAATGTACCACGTTACACATCCTAACAAATCATTATTATTTTAAATAACTTAAGTATAATAGTGTGGTGGTAAAAGAGAACGCCCTAATAAAATATTTTCATGGTTCGTTTAATAACATGAAAATAGTTTATTGTAAATAGTTTTACCCTCTCTTTGTTACAATTAGACGATTTACATTTGTTGAAAATTCAATCAACCAATATGAGTCAGTCAACTTAACCCTCTTTTTTAGTTTCACTACTACTAGTATCACCCTTTCAAACCCTATCAATTTTGCATGCACAATTTTAACCTTTGCATAGTGCAATTTCTACAAAGATGGGCAAATCTTATGGATTATGAGTTTTATGTGACTATTACAATGCTTCCAAGTCGAAAATTGGTGATATCTTGTTGTATCATTGGGCAACAACTAAGGTTAAACTAGATTTGAGTGCATATTTGACATAATTTATAATTATTTATAAATTGGTCAAACTCTACTTCTATCCACACAGTATAAACGATCCACAGCCGTGAACTACTTTTTAAGCCCATATTCATTGGACCCAACAGTTAAAAATTGATCGAAGCTATATATATTGTTTGACACTTGTATACTTATTAAGTTAGAATATGCATGACTAGCTATGCAAGATTAAATAACAATTAAGGTACCGTACGTGATACAATAGTTTATCCTTTATACATATTGTTCACGTTTGCTATGCAATATTAAAAGCAAAGATGGTCGTTTAAGGATAACAGTGACTCCTCTTAAAGAGACGGATATTCAGATTTGTGAGAGAGGGGGTTTAGGTGGGAAGGTTTTCTCTGTTTTTGGGGAGGGGAATTCATCCTTAGACCTTAAAAAGGATTCAGTTATTATAGAGTTTCTGTTTATGATGAATTATTAATTTTTTTTCTACTTCATTTATTTTTTAACTTTTAATATTTTCTTAAGAAAATCATTCCATTACTATATATTACAATTCTTTTTTTATTTTAAAGTATTAGCACTCAAATGGCAATTAATAAATCGTTTTCGGTCAAATTGAAATAATGAATTTATGACATGGAACAATGTTTAACATTGAATAGTTAAATTAGTATTACTAAATTAGAAGTCATGATAGTCAAACACATACATATTGTCTATTAGAAGACTTGGACGAATAACACTACAGTAAGCTAGATGAAAGTTTTAATTACCATTATAAATATAAAAGTATTAAATATATTATTTCAAATACGATTGACAAATAACTAACAAATCAACACAAATAAATATTTTACTTATTAAATTATTTTTGTTCAACTGAAATCATTAAATATTTTATATTGCTTGATTTAATAGCAATTTCTCAATTCTTTTGTTATTTTTAAAGTTATACTCAATATTCTAAAAAGTGGAGCCTAGACTCGAAGGGAGAGTAAAATGCTTCGCTTAGCGCTTTTTCATTTTCATTTTTTTTTTATTTTTGCGCCTAGGCACGCTTAGCGCGCAGTTTTTCATTTTCTTTGCATTTCAACGCTTTTTACGCTTGTTTTCTTCAATTATTACATAATTCTTAAATTGATTTAAAAATTAAAAATAATATTAAAATAAGAAAATGTTTTGATGTGAACCCACGTAACTTAGAACAACGAAACTCACGATTAGATTGAAATCGAACCCAAGAAAACCAAGTAATCAAAGTTTTGGATTTGATTCGAAAATAACGAATCAAAATAATCAACAAAACATAAACGAATATTGAGCCTTTTGATTGAATATTTGAGAATCTCACCTGATTGATTTGAATGCCACAAGAATGACTCTTGATAGGTTCGCAAATTGTCCAACGAAGAACAATAGATTGAAAGCAAATTTACCTCGCAAAATAATTCTCAATAACGTGTTGTTCTTAATGAAGAATGAAAAATCATATTTATACTAGCTCTAAAATCAAGCTAAAATCGTGCATAATATTCCCAAAATTACAAGATTAAGGTTAGAGTATAATTCTATTGCAATTAGAAAATCCGCGAAAAAGGAAAAATATTGCCTCGCTTTTGGCCCATGCGGCCGCATGGTAGAAGTGGATGCAGTCGCATGGTTCATTTGAAATGCTCCTGGAACTCCCTGCATGACTCCATGCGGCCCATTATTTTTCTATTGTGCAGTCGCATGGTATTAATTTTGAATAATCTTTATCCTTGTACAGAATTTCGTGCCGTTTCCGAAATGTACTCATGGACGGAAATTCGACACCCAAGCTGAAAGTTATGCACATTTTCATTCACGATGTTTGAACATAGTTGATCCATTTGGTTTCTTCTTCCGAGCACAACATGAAACTTGTTTCTTGGCTTGTTAACTTTGACATTTCATCCACTACAACTTGAGCAAGCAATTTCATCGCCCTCATTTACCAATTTTGCCCTCGAACGTGTCATTGGACCTCCGATAATCAACGGGTCTTCCCGAGGCTTGACTTTGATGCACTCGGCTTCGTGCTCACATTATCCCCCCTCTTCAAAAGGATTCGTCCTGAAATCTGTATCCGCATCAAACGAAGTAACACTAGAAACGTCAATGATAGGAATCATAATATACTTACCCTGAAAGTCCAAGTTGTAGCCATTGTTCTCAATCATGGCAATGACATGGAATGGCCCATCTCCTCTAGGGTGTAGTTTGAACCTCATTTGAGTTCGTATCTGCCTCTTTCGTATGTAAAACCAATTACCATCGCCTGGATCAAATCGTACACGCCTCCAATGCGCCGTTTTGCAAGTTTGAGACATTTCAGGAACAATTTCTTGTTTTCCATCTAAGCTACCACTTACATCAATAGTTAAAGCGATTAAACCCGACAAAATTAGAGGATTAAAACCATAAACCATATCAAAACATGTGTAAGAAGTAGTAGAAGCTATCAAATTAGTTCCTAACACATCACATCCAATTTTCCACAAGTAGTTATGTAGATTAAGATCAATATATCTCAAATGTTTATTATGCACATCTAAATCCTTACCACATACTATGGTATCATCACGTAACATGTGACCTCTCAATCTAACAAGCATACATAGACCCTTGCAATATACTAGATTATCATAAACTAGTAAAATTTTCCTATGAATGCACGCGATAAACGATTATTTAATCCCATGAAAATATTAGATTGACTAGTGAGTTCAACGACCTAACTAACCACTTATAAATTTCATAGTTAATCTTATAATCTAGTTTACAAAAAAAAAAACATATGACCCATACAAAACATCAAGTATATCATCTAATTTAGGTGTAGTTGTGAGGTTAAAATTACATGCTCCAAGTGAAAAACTGTTCCTACATGCTAGACCATCATCTAACCTATGTATGGAATGATGATACCTTATCGTTGGTGAGTCATCGAGCATCCTCCATGTCTCATCCTTCCTAGGTACTAGTAGCAATGACACTGCACATGGACTCATGTTTCCCTTCATATCCCCTTTGACATTCAACCCCCTGCACATGAACTCCTTCCATTGCCCTTGAAGCTCATTTGTCTCCTTAGGGAACACATATTCAACCTCTTGTAATAAAGATATAACCAAACTATGGTGGGGTTGGTTAGTTCAACCACAAGTTGATGCTCAATGCCCGGATTGGGTGGTATCCCAATATGCTTGTTCTCATGGACCAAGTCTTTGAAATCTTACAAGACAGAAATAGCCAAACTATGGAAGGTATTGTTAGTTCTCACTAAAACCCTCTCAATTTCACTCTCTTTTTCATGTAAGCTCAATTCTGACGTTTCTTTTCTCTCTGAAGACTCTTTTTCTTTTCTCTCTTGTGACTCCACTTTTCTCTTCGTCACCGCTTTATTCTCCTTTTCACTCTCTATTTATTTTCTCTCTTGTGGCTCTACTATTTTTTTAGCAACCTCTCTATTTTCTTCTTCACTCTCTTGAGACTCTACTCTTTTTCCCTCACTCTTAGCCAATAGCCACCTCACTATTTTCTCTCTTACTCTCTTGTTGTGAAAGTTCAATCTCACGCTCTTTTTTTCTCACTCTTTTCTCTTCCTTACTCCCCAATTTAAGCTGATCTTCATACACTTGCTGTGGTGTCAACGGGGCAAGTGTAGTAGATTTTTCGTCCTTAGTAAAGCTGTACATATTTTTGTAACCATCATGTATCACATTCCTATGTATTGTCATGATCTCCTCAACAAGATATGACCCGTGCATAGGTACTACGTCATACAATACTTCGTCATGATAACTACCAATTGAAAAATTTATTAACACCCTTCTATTCACCTTAACTTCCCCACATTCATTCAATCACTGTAACCTATAGGGCCTAGGGCATGGTTAATCCCAATTTTTCCACAATGTTAGTGCTAGCTACATTTGTATAACTCCCACCGTCAATGATCATGCTATATACCTTATTATTGATGTGGCATCGTGTATGGAAAATATTTTCTCTTTGCTGCTCCAAGTCTCCACCTTGATTTGAGTGTTAAGAGCTAGTCTTGTGAACAATAGCTCGCCAACAACATATTCTACTCTACCTCCATCACTAGCCACCTCTGATTCTGGTATGCCTTCATAATCACTCTCACTCACCACCTCTCCATTATCCCGTAAAATCATTGTTTTTTTGTTTGGACATTGAGAAGCGATGTGTCTCGAGCCCAAACACCTACAGCATTCGATGTCTCGATTTCTTGATGGCCGGGATTCCATTTTCTTGCTAGTATTTTCTTCCTTTTCTTTTGGTAATTCAGTTTTTTCCTTAGAAGCAGCCCCATCTCCCTTGTTCATGTCCCACTTCGGTTTCAAGGATGAGTTAGAACCCAAAACACCCGATGAGTACCTTGTTGTCCCCTTCCTCTTCAATTGCCTCTCCATCTTCATAGTCATGTGTAACATGTCTTCTAATTCCATATAGTGTTGCAGCTCCACTATTTTAGCTATGTCCCGAATCAACCCGTTCAAAAACCTAACCATGGTAGCCTCCCGATCCTCCTCCACATCCGTCCTAATCATCAATAACTCCATCTCCTTGTGATAGTCCTCCACACCGTTCAATCTTTGGTAGAGGCTTTGTAGTTTCTGATGAAGCTCTCGGTAATAGTGATTAGGTACAAACCTCTTCCGCATGATAGCTTTCAAGTCCTCCATGTATTGATCAGTCGGTCCCTACTTCTCCTCCTCGTTGTCACCACTTGATCCCACCATGTGATTGCATAGTTAGTGAATTCAAGGACCGCTATCTTCACCTTTTTCTCATCCGAATAGTTTTGGCAGTCAAAGATTAATTCAACATTTTTCTCCCACTCCAAGTAAGTCTCTGGATCACTCATTCCTTTGAATGGTAGAATGGACATTTTTATGTTACCTAAATTCCCATCTACCTCATCTCCAACCAAGTTTTTACCCCTTCGTTCAAGCCTAGCTCCTCTATTTCTCACCCTACCAATTTCAGTCTCAATTAATGCAACTTCATTCACATCACTTCCATAATCATATTCTTCACGCACCTCCACCCTAGGCTCCCGTGTCTTGTCTACCCAATCTCCCCTATGCAAGTTGGAAAGCTCTGTGTCTTGTCTATCCAATCTATCTCGTACATCTTCAAATAAACGTTTAAACCTAAGAATCATCTCATCCGACATGTTGGTTTGGTAGTTGTCTTATCCTGATGTTGATCCGTCCCTGTCAGACATCCTAAATCTAAAATTTATTTCTGCCTCACAAATGTGCGCTCGTGTATCACTCAATTCGGCTTTTTCCCTCTATTGATCTCACCACTCTGCCTTTTTCCACTCAATACTTTCGTCCAAGTGCTATCAAAGACAAATTTGAACTCAACCAAGAATTGTTCTCGTAGAATTCCGGGATTTTGAGTGAGATTTTGAAAATTTTGAAAACTTAAGAAAGAAAATGAATTGAACTAGAAAATTGGAATGGAATTTGAATTTAAGAAAGTGGTTCTTGAATTTGGCACAATAGATAACGTAATTGGCCGGCAATTTTCGAAATAAATAATAACAAATATACTTTTTTTGAATTTGACTTTTCACAGAATTTTTTTTTTCTGAATTTTTATTTTTTCGAATTTTTTTTACTCGAAATTCAACTATGACACCGACAAAGAAAACGAAAGTTGATTTGAACACAAAATGAGCACAAAAACAATGGATGAAAAGGCTCAAATAGAAGAACTAAAGAAAAGGAAATAACGACTCAAATGAAAAAAAGAAAAAAGATATAACCTTGATTTTAGAGCCTAATCTCTGATACCAACTGATGTGAACCCATGTAGCGTAGAACTACGAAACCCACGATTAGATTGAAATTGAACCCAAGAAAGCCAAATAATCAAAGTTTTGGATTTGATTCGAAAATAACGAATCAAAATAACCAACAAAACATAAACGAATGTTGACCCTTTTGATTGAATATTTGAGAATCTCACCTAGTTGATTTGAACACCACAAGAATGACTCTTGATAAGTTCGCTAATTGTCCAACGAAGAACAATGAATTGAAAGCAAATTTGTCTCGCAAAATAATTCTCAATAATGTGTTGTTCTTAACGAAGAATGAAGATTTCTATTTATACTAGACCTAAAATCAAGCTAAAACCGTGCATATTATTCTCAAGATTACAAAATTAAGGTAAGAGTATAATTCTATTGCAATTAGAAAATTCGCGAAAAAGAAAAAATATCGTCTCGCTTTTGGCCCATGCGGCCGCATGGTAGAAGTGGATGCAGTCGCATGGTTTATTTGAAATACTTTTGGAACTCCCTATATGACTCCATGCGGCCGCATGGTTTTTCTACTATACGGTCGCATGATATTAATTTGAATCTTTTTTTTTTCTTGTGAAGAATTTCGTGCCGTTTTCGGAATGTACTCATGGACGAAAATTCGACACCCGAACTGAAAGTTATGCACGTTTTTATCTACGTTGCTCGTTCGCTGCTTGAACGGAGTTGATCCGTTTGGTTTCTTCTTCCAAACCCAACATGAAGCTTGTTCTTTTACTTGTTAACTTCGACATTTCGTCTACCATAGTTCGAGTAAGCAATTTCATCGCCTCTTTCACCGCTCTGCCCTTGAATGTGTCATCGGACCTCCTTCGATAATCAACGGGTCTTCCCGGGGCTTGGTTTTGACACATTCTGCTCTGTGCTCAATCATGTTTTCTTACACTTTTTAACGATAGACTCGTCTAAGTCGAAACTTGAACTCAACATTTCACCAAACTTTAACGTTTTTTACAATACTGGTTATACTATATTATGTTTATATATAAGTAATATTATCATAATATTAAAAATACAAGAAAGTTGGCATCAAATTAAGGTGTATATATAATAGTAAAACGAAAAATTTATGTCAAGATATTGGGAGGTGTCTTGATTGTCATAAACCTCGGGAGAGATTTCTATAATTTTCTCAAAAAGTAAAACAAAAAAAATATGAGTTTAAGAGAAATGAATAATCGACTACTAGTAATTACGAAAATATAAATGTAAAACATTTTAACCAAATAAAATGGTTTCTTAAGTTATCGAGTATCTTGAGGTAGAGTTGTAAATTTGCGAAGAATATCTTATATTTTTACCTTGGAGTTTACAGACAAATGTTTCCAATTTTCTGATAAAAAAAGTCCATGGTCCATGACCTCCAAAGACATATTTTCGTCTAAAATCGTTTTTTTTTATGGTATCGATGTACCACGTTACACGTCCTAGCTAACCATTATTATTACAGTTGAAAATCAGTCAAGTTGCACGAGTCAGCCAACTTAACCCCCTTTTAGGTTTGCACCAGCACTACTATTAGTTCAATCAACTTAATCCCCTTTTAGGTTTACACTACTATTATTTTAATCACCCTGTCAAACCCTATCAATTTTGAGTGCACAATTTCTACACCTGCAGACGGGCAAGGCGAAAATTGGACATGGCGTGAGACATGGGTTCCAAGTCTGGCTACTAACATTCAAAGAGCACAAGATGATAGTTACGTTTTCCCAAAAATAGTATAAAACGAGAGTATATTAATGAATAGATGATAATTAACCTATTCAATGAGTAAGGTGAGATTTAGGCTCAAGTGCCTTTTGCAATTCTCCTAATATTTCCTTCTAAATTAAAAACGTAGTGGGATAATTTTTCGTTTTACTTCTCATGCTCAAATCAGAAATGTTTTAACCAGAATTTTTTTTTAAAAAAAAATGTATAGGTACGTTTAAGTTTAGAGGGTCTACCCAGATTGAGAGTTCGGTATGTTTCAACCGATTAAAATTAGAATTGACACAATTAGGATACCGTGTGTGACACAGTAGTTGATGTATGTGATACAGTAGTTGATCCTTTATACATTTTATGTGTGCTTTCTAAGTTGTATTAGACTATTATAGACAGTGAAAGGTATGGTTATTATGCGCTAATTATTGTTTCACTTTTTAAAAAATATGGGACTATAGTGGAATTAGTTCTTTCTTTTTCTTTTTATTTTGTTTAAATGGAAGGGCATAGACGTTTTTCACGATAATTGCGAAATGTAAGGACGTTATGTGCTAATATAGAAAAACGTCACCATCTTTCATTTTTTTGGTATTTTTACCCTTATTTTCATTTTTCATTGCGTAAAAGGTCTTTTTAATCCATTTTCTCAATTAAAAGCCAGCAAATGACTAATACACCTTTCTTTTTAACAAAACAAAAAGAAATAAAAAGAAATAATTGCAATCATAGTCCCAATTTTTTTTAACCCTTAATTACACATTTGATTGTGTAAGCCATATTTGCTATCCATTTTCATCCAATTTCTCAATAAAAAAAAACTGTAAAATGATGAGTATACTCTCATATTTTAATTAAAAATATTTTTTTATCTATAATTTATAATTTTTTTAATAATTTATTTGAGATCCGTTTGCACTTTTTCTAAAAAAAAAAAATTAATTTTTAATTATTTAATAATTTATTTGGGACTCGTTTGCACCTTTTTTAAAAAAAAATTAATTTCTATTTTTTTAATAATTTATTTGGGTCTCGTTTGCCTTTTTTTTTTATTTCTAATTTCTCATAATTTATTTGGGATTCGTTTGCTTAATAATTTATTTGGAAATTGTTTGCACTTTTTAAAAAAAATTTGGGACTATGGTTGCAATTAGTTCATTATTTTTTTTATTTAAATAAGATGGTATATTCATTATCTCACAGATTTTATTGAGAAAACGGATAGAAATGATGGTTGCGTATTCAAATGTGTAATTAAGGGTGAAAACGTCAAAGAAATGAAAGAAGGAAATTTTTCCACAATAATAGTGAAATGTTTGGACATTATGTGCTAATTACCATTTTAATAATTTTTTCGGGACTCGTTTGCACTTCTTAAAAAAATTTTGGGATTATGATTGCAATTAATTTTATTCTTTTTGTTTGTTTAAATTGAAGGGTATATTTATCATTTTGGAGCTTTTAATTGAGAAAATAGATGAAAATGATTTTTTACGTAATGAAATGTGGAAAAATGGTGAAAATGACAAGAAAAATAAAGATAAGGACGTTTTTAATAATAACAGTGAGTAATTACCCTTGTAAATTGCTATATTCTTCACCTTCCAAGCTATTCACTAATAATTTTTCAGTGCCTTCCAAAGTAACAAAAATCTAGTTATTAGTGACAGTACACCATATATTGTTGACCTTTGATCTTATGTAGACAAATGAAGGGTTTTCCTATCACTGCGTATTGATAGATCAATAGTAAAAAAGGGTTGAACTCCAATGGCCCTTACCTGCCGTGCCCTGGACCTTGGTGAAGGAGGTAAATCGCAGGTTATGATAGATCAATAGTAGTAACTATATTGGTTAGTAATCTACAGTTTGCTAAATGCAAGGATAAATATTTTTTATTTTTTCAAAACTTACATGTGGAATCGTTAAACTAGTAAAGATGCTAATATTTAAAATTAGAGACAACATGGGCAAACAATTCTCGTCGCTCTTTTGCCATGGAAACGTCCATTGTTCATTTTGTCCCAAATTTGTGATAAAATGGAGTTTATCGACAGAGCTTCTACCGTCGGATTTTCTAACTGATAATATATGGAATTACAAATATCCCATGATACATCTCGTCATAAAAGTCACTATTTTTGTAGTGGTGACAATATACCACTTTGCTTGTGCAATTCGTTCTAACCATCCATTATACACTCCTCGATAATGAAAATCCAATATCGTGTCCCTAATAGATACCATCTTGATAAAACTTCCCAAGCTTCATTTCACAACACAACAATAGTTGATTCTCAATTATTTGAAGTTTCAACATTTCTCTTTCATATAGTCTTTCAAAATCTTAGTTTAACATTTTCGGTCATTGAATGTAACCCCTTTTATGTTTACACTCATATAAAACAATTTACTCGAAAGCATGTTTAGCTAAGTTTTACTTTCAAGTTAAAAAGTTATTTACAAGAAATTAACTTGTCAAAAGAAATACTTATTTTTAATTAAAGATTATTAATTTTAAAAACAACTTATTTATAAGGGTTCGTTCATTTGTAAGTAAATTAACATATTTTTCTAATTTGTAAGTAAATTAAAAACAACTTATTTATAAGGGTTCGAAAGCATGTTTAGCTAAGTTTTACTTTCTTTGATATTTATAAGGGTTCGTTCATTAGGAAAAATTGCTATTTATTCATTAGTTCTTCGTATAGTGCATTTTCCATAAAGATGGTGAGACTTGCTGAAAAATCTCGGGGGATAATATGAACTTTAGATGACTAGTTCAATGTTTGGGTAGGGAAATTTTTATAAAGTCTTGTAATGTCATTGTCATTGTGCAAGAGTTAAAAGTCAAATGAAATTTTATACGAGAGATTGTGTTTTCACTCTCAAAGCGTGTTTGGGAGTGCTGTTCTGAAGTCCCAAGCATTTTTGTAAGTATAAAAGTGCTTTTTTAAAAAAACTATAGATGTTAGGTTAAAATCCGAAAAATACTTTTTAATTAATAAACTTATTTAAGTTGTTTTGAAGAAACTCAAAATTTAGACTTTTCTTTCAAATAAAAACTTTCCCAACTTCCCGATTCATATCTTCAATTTCTTTTATCAAATAGCATAGCTTGTTACATTATTGAAATTATTATTGATAGGAAACCAAGTTCTTACTAGCATCCTAATCACCAAGAAAATTAGTATTGGTTTTAAATTCATTTCTTATATCAATTTGTATAGCTTGTTGCAATAAAATTAATTTACTTTCACGTTATGATGATTTTTGAGTTTATTTGTTGATTGAAATATACATCAATAGAAATTTAAAAATGTGTGTACTAAAATAAATGTATCTTGATAATTTAATTATATGAAAAATTTATCGCACATATTTTCGTCTAGAGTCGCATTTTATTTGTATAGCGTCAATGTACCACGTTACACGTTCTAGCTAACCATTATTATTTTTCAATAACTCAAATAAAAAAGTTAAGTCGCTAAAAGAGAACATCCTAATAAAATATTTATCATGATTCATTTCATGACAAGACAATAGTTTCAACAGCACTTCTCTTTCATATAACTTGACAATTTACTGCTATTGAAAATTCAGTCAACTTGACCTCCTTTGAAGTTTACACTAATCACCCTTACAAACCCTATCAATTTTGCAAACACAATTTCTACAATTGCATGGTGCATCTTCTACAACGATGGGAAAATGTTGTGGATTACAAGTTTATGGGACTATTTCAACGCTTCCAAGTCGAAAATTGGTGATGTTTTGCATCATTATTGAGCAACAGATAAGATTAAACTTGATTTAAGTGATTGTTTAACAATTATAATTGCTTATAAGTTGATCAAACTCTATTTTTATCCACATATTTTATACAAATCACTACTTTTAACTACTTGAGACGCTAAAATTTAACCTATTACCGTTGTCGGGTTTGCGAAAACGCAAGGATAAATATTTTTTTTCAACCCTTATAAAGTTACATGTAGAATCGTTAAACTTGTTAAGACACAAAATTTTAAAATTAGTAACGACACATGGAAAAGATTTGCTTCACTATTTTGCCATGGAAATTGTTTGTTGTTAGTTTGTCCAAAATTTAAGTTTATGTTGCTAGGTTTATCAACAAAGCTTTTATCATTCGATTTTCTGATTGAGAATTTTCGGAATTGCAAATGTGTCATGATATATTTCGTCACTAAGTCACTATCTTTGTAGTGGTGTTAATATATGACTAATTTGCTTGTACAATACATCATGGTCAACTATTATCCATTTCTCAATAATAAATTGAATAACGTACTAATAGATAACATCTCGATAAAAACTTCTCATGCTTATTTTCCAACATGAAAATAGTTGATTGACGACGTATTTGAAGTTTCAACATTTCTCTTTCATATACACTTTCATAATCGATAGATCAGTCATTCAACTTAAATCTCTTTTATGTTTATACTTCTAAAGTAATTTACTCAAAAGCATGTTTGGGCTAAGTTAAAGTTATTTACAAGAAATTAACTTGTCAAAATAAATAATTTAATTATTTTCAATTAAAAAATTATTAAATTAAAAGTTACTTATACATAAGTGATTTTAAGCTTATCCAACAATTTTGAAGAAAAGGGAGCAACTGAAGAAACGGGAGCAACTGAGAAAATGATAACAGTCAAATAAAGGAATTATTTATTTGTTATGAAAAATTTCAACCTTTGCATAGTGCATTCTATTACGATATCGAGACTTGCCAAACATGGAAAAGTCTCGTGGATAATGAGTTTTAGATGACTAGTTCAATATTGGAAATTTTGGTGATGTCTTGTGACATCATTGTGCAACGGTCTAAGGTCAAACAAGATTTTATACATGATTTCATACACACAAATTTAGTAAGGTTGATTGACAAGGGCTAGACGAGTAAACTTGCTAAGTTTTGGACAATGATAGAATAAAGGATAAAATTTTAACTTGTCTTTTCTTTTTTATTGTGTGTTTAGAAAACTTTCCTAACGCCCAAAAGCACTTTTGGAAAGGTAAAAGTGTTTTTTGTTGAAATTATAAGGGCCAATTTGTTATAGTTCTTGCTTCTACTTTAACTTCCTATAAAAGAGATTTTGAAGGAAACTACCACATTTTTTGTTTGAAAATTATTTTTTAAAGGTTATTCCTATTGTGAAAGTGTTTTTAGAGGAAGTCACATTAGACCAGTTTCCATTAAAATATTTTGTAACTACCAAAAACACTTTCATAAAATCAGTCATATGGGTTCAAAAGTAACTTTTGAACTCCAAAAGCTCATTTTGATGTTTCAAAAATCATGTTAAACGGTAGCTGGTCAATTATGTTTTTTAAGTTTTTCGTAAAAGGTCTAAATTATCCTTAATGAAATAAATTCTTATAGATTGTAGAATATATCCTCTCTTTTAGAATAGTTTAAAAACTAGATTTATCTTATATTTCTTTTATTTTGAATTTCAATATATAAATCCATTATATGATCTAATAAATTGGAATAATTTGTAACAGGTTGTTCATAATTTTCTTTAAGTTTATTATATTCTTCAGATAATGTATTTATATTTTTTAGTTGACAAGTAATATTTTTATTTTTTCTAACAATTTTTTCTAATAAATTATATAATCCTTCAATTGTATATCCCGACATCTTAAATATCAAACGTTAAATAATAATGCAAACATCATAAATAATCCCTACAATTCTCTAAGATTTTAGAAGAATTCTTTCTATATTTAGCAAAAATTAATGATTTTACCTTAGCTTTGATCTGGATTCTTAACCTCAGAATCAAGTGACATTCGAGCTCTGGATCTGCAAACTATTCCCTTCAATGGCCTCTTTGCTTTCACGGGATCTTTGTTATTCCAACTTCTTGCTCTCACTGTATTGTTTTTGAAAATTAACTCTCTTTATTGCTAAAGTAAGAAAGAAATTTCCTATTTGATCTATCAAGAATCTATGTGAATAGAAGTTTAGAAACTCATATTTTTATGAAAGAATTAGAATATTATTGATCTATTCATGATTGAAACAAGATTGGCATAAAAGAAAGAAGAGTTTGGCTATCTCATAGATTGAGTGCTCAATTCATTCTGTCTTTCTTCTAGTCCGAATGCCTCTATTTATACATCCACATGAGGCACTGTTATTAAACCTCTTAAATCATTGCTTACATCATTTGCTCAATTATTTTGAGCATATATAATTGCTTACATTATTTGCTCAATAATATTGAGTTTTATATCTTTATCTCCTTTTTAACATGTCGGCAAGTAGGACATCCTCTTGCTTCACATGCTCATCTTATAGTTGAGATACTTCCATTTATTTGATGTGTATCAAATTTATTGATGTATTGTTTTAAGATCTTAGATTTTTACTTTTCATCATTTGTCAAAAGTGTCCATCCATTGTACTGGCATATGCATCGAAATTTTCGTTCATATAAATTTTTTGAGATATTGTATAGAACTTTATGTCCTAACACTCTTCTATTTTTTATCCATGCTCTGGAGAAATTTGGGACTGATTTATCTCCTTCTCCTACATCCATTTGGAAATTTCGTCCAACATGTCCAATTGTAATTATATGTTCAGCTGGATAATAAATTCCATTTTCAACTTCTGGACTTAAAGGAATAGAATTTCATATATATTGGTCTATTTTGTGCAAATTGTGAAACTTGACTTTTAAGATATCATCAAATTTCTCAAATTCTTTTAATGTTATATCGGGATAGATTAAATCGGTATATCCAAAAACTGTTGTTGTCTTGACTGTTAATGGATCTGCTAGAGGTGTCAATAGGCCAAGCTGAGCCGGCTCGGCCCTTAAAGCCACGAGCTTGGCTCGGCTCGTGGCTCGTTTGCTCGTGGGCGAGCTCGCCCACCACGAGCCACGAGCCGAGCCGGCTCGGCTCGGCTCGTGGATCATTAATTTTTATTTATTTTTTTTTTTTTNGGCCCTTAAAACCACGAGCTCGACTCGGCTCGGCTCGTGGCTCGTGGAGAAACGAGCCACGAGCCCACGAGCCGAGCCGGCTCGACTCGGCTCGTGGATCATCAATTTATTTTTTTTGCTTTTCTTAGTTTTTTTTAATGGTTTTTCACGAGCCACGAGCCGAGTCGAGCTCGGCTCGTCTACGAACGGGTCTGCTCGGCTTGTGCTCGTGCTCGTCTTTTGACGAGTCCGAGCGGGCGAGCCTACGAGCTACTCGGCTCGATTGCCACCTCTAGGATCTGCTCCTTTTACGATTATTAACCTTGGATAAATATGATCTCCTGGAGATATATAGTATGGATCTGCTGATTTTAGTTCATAAACAATTTTTGTGAATTGTTTATATTCTTCTTCTTTTGATGTTAAAAGGGCAACATCATCTGGTTCATCTGTCTTTATCCTAATGGTTCTTATATGATTTTCATTGATTGTTATCTTTTTTGGACTCTTGATAATGGTGCCTCCTCTGGGTTCACCACTTCTACCATCATCATTGTCTTTTTTAATCAACCCATTTATATCTCTTATTTGTATCAACCTGGTAGTATTATGAGATTGTGATAAAGTATCAATCTTTGTATCCCTGTTTGTATCTACAGACGCTAATTGTGCCTCAAGGGCATCAATTTTGTCTTTCATCTCATTTGTAATTTTGTTATGGGATTCACTTATCTTAAGTAATAATTTGACATTATAACGCAAGGTTTCAGTTAATGTCTCCATCCAGTTTTTATATCATCAACTTCATCTTTGGCATATGCTAACGCAGATTTTATATCTGATATCATCTGTTTGAGATTATCCATCTCCAAACTCAATGTCCCTGCTCAAGAAATCAGCAAAATAATTAGTAAATCCTTTAATATGAATTATATCAAAATTATAGAATGTCAAATAAGCTTGCCATGTATGGAGTCTCATGTATTGAGGTTCTGGTGGTAATTTATTTTTGACTAATCCTACAACTTGAGAATTATCAGTTTCAATAATGAATTTTTTAGATAATAGAAATAATGAGAACTTTTTTATTCCTTTAATAATAGTCAATAATTCTTTTTCATGAGTGGTATAATTTATTTCTACTTGATTAAAAGTTCCACTTGAATATCTACATATCTCATTCAAATCTGTTTTTAATATTACTGCCCAATATTTATTTGAAACATCAGTATTAACAGCTGATTATCTTTTTCATCTGATAATCTTAATTTTGATAAATCTTTACATTATTCTTTAGTGATTTAACTATTTTTGTATGTTCTTCACTCCATCCCTTAGTATTTGTTTTTCTTAGTAAAGTCTGGATTTTATATTTCTTTTTTGAAACGTTTTCAATAATTCATTCGACATAATTTAAACATCTTAANTTTTTCATCTGATAATCTTAATTTTGATAAATCTTTACATTATTCTTTAGTGATTTAACTATTTTTGTATGTTCTTCACTCCATCCCTTAGTATTTGTTTTTCTTAGTAAAGTCTGGATTTTATATTTCTTTTTTGAAACGTTTTCAATAATTCATTCGACATAATTTAAACATCTTAAGAACTTTTGTATTTTTTCTTTTGATTTTAATTTATTTGAGAAACTTTCTATCTTTTTAGATATATGATTTGGTAATTTTATTCCTTTTTTATCTATTGATAA
>CAIGRQ010184808.1:0-18947 GCA_903798375.1 Fraxinus sp. D2006-0159
GCGTCAAAAAATCAAACGTAAGGACGTTTTCCATAATACTAGGTAAAGGTAGGGACGTTTTGCGCCAATTACCCTTAAAACACTCTAAAAGTAGTTGGATATATTTTTACTGACAAACTTTAAAATTTGACCAAAACTATTTAAGTATTGTTTGTACATGCTCTAAAGTGTGTAGTAAAGAACATTGAAACACTGGTCAAAGTGCCAGACATCACGTTGTGAAATGTTGTATAACTGCAGATAGTCACTTTATATCGACAATCCTGCACGTACATAAGGGAAAATCACATAAAGGGGTCAAAATTCTCACATCATGTGGGGTCCACGCATTTTTTATTTTTTTAATATACAGTGGGGCCCACCCTTTGTGAGATTTCTGTTGCTTAATTTCTGTACAAATGCCAATTCCCTTATAGGTTTGTACTTTTATAACATTTAACATCTAATTCGTTGTGTGCATTTATAAATTTATTACACTGATCACATGTTTGAGTCTCACTCTCTAAACATCATTTTTTTAAATTCATTTTCAACAACACGTTCTTCTAATAAAATAATTTTGCACGTAAAACTAAGACTTTTTTACTTTTTAAATATATATTCTCTAAAAAAAATCAAATTTTACAAAATGTATTATCAAATAATGGGGCTCAATTGGGAACTCAAATTTATGTTGATTTTGTCAGAATATGAACTAAAGTCTTCACACAAATTCGAAGCTTAATTCGAGGCATTTGAACCTTTCAATGGTTGACGCTTTTAATTGTGCATTTAGTCTTGTGTTAGGGTTCTACGCATAATATTGCTAAATGAAGCTTCGGTAATCTAGACATCTTTTAATTCTAGTGGACTTCGATGGTCGAGGCACGAATATTTAGAGACACGTCGACATGCAATAAGATCCTTTTGTGATTGACATGAAGTTCTGATGGACATTATAGAGTGTGTTTGATGCACATTTTTTTAGGAGAGAATGCATTTTTTTTTAGTTTCAAGTTGATGCATGAACTGGGCTTGAGTTGGGTCCGCCCCTGTATTAAGGGTGTGTTTGAGCCACATTATTTTGAAAGAATGTATTTTTGAATAGTAGACGATGGAGAATGTGTGGTTGAAAAAGAATGAAAAGTTATTGATGTAATTAAAAATATTAGTCTATTGAAGAATTTGTGGTTGAAAATTAGTAGAAAAATGAGAATGAAAATTTTAATGTGGCTCAAATAGGGGTGAAATTAGAGTGTGTTTTATGCACATTTTTAGGATAGAATGCATTTTTTTGTGATGTGATGGTGAATATGTAGTTGAAAAAGGAAAAATTATTGATGTGATGAAAAATATTATTTTATTAAAGAATGTGTGATTGAAAATGAATAGAAGAATGAGAATGTGGCTCAAATAAGGGGCTTATTTATGCTCATAACACTCTTACACAAAATTTTTACAATTTTGAGTTCTTGAAAAACAACAAGAAGGTCAAAGGGTTTCCAAGTAGAATCAAGAAGATGAACAAAATAAGAAAAAGAATTTTTGTAAAGAACGCTACAAGAATAATTCCTCAAATATATATACATGCGTTTATTATTTCTATAAAATTATTATATTCTTGTCATTACACAAATTAATTATGTTACTCAAAGCCCATATTGTAAATTTTAGGTACAAAATGTAATTTAAATTACATAATTATAAGAGTTTAATTACACTTATACCAATTTTCAAAAATATGTTTCACATTTTGTCAAAATATTTTAGGTACAAAATGTCAAAATATGTTTCACATTGGTTGAAATTTGTTGATGGCAATAATGGAATAAGCCTTATACCAATTTTCAAAAAGGAGCATCCTTAAACATTTACAAAATAAGCACCCCACAAGGTCAGGTGTTGGAGTTGGATAGTCATTTACGCTGTACAAACTCCGATGCTCAAATCAAAAATATTTCCGGAATTGATCATAGAGAATATGTGTAAATCTTGGTGTCTAATTATGTGAAGTCCCTAATAAATGAGAATAAGACATGTCTTGTTTTTATGAATTACAATTTTTTAGATTATTGAATTAGACTCTCCGTAGCTAGCATTTTGGAGTTGTCTAATGACTCTAATTATCGGATTTGAATGAAGCACGGTGTATTTATTAAAGTCATTCCATGTGACCACAATTGTCATATATGCATAAAAGTTGTTACATCGAAATTCTAGTATCGATCATATCCACCAGCATGTCATGTATTTGACCACTCTTAGAGATGGCCATTTTGGGGCGTTAGCCAGAGCTGGGCTGACCCGTTTATTATAATAAAAAAAATTAAATGCAATCTAAAACTGCTTACTTGCAGTAGGCATATAATAATAATTAAAAAAAACATAACAAACAGAAAAACCCTAGCCGGCTTTGCTCGGCTCGGCTCGGGCCCAAAAAAGCTCGAGTCGATCCGAGATTTTTTTTTCTGCTTGGCTCATTGACATAGCTAACCACTATGTCTAGATAGCACTTTGGATGATGTTAATACCGAGCTCGACGATATTAACTAACATATCAACTTGTTTGATCACCTATAATTTTGTAGCTAAATCGAATGGTTGAGCTCTAGCTCATGTGGACTATCAATTATGTAGCTAAATAAAGTGTTTGAGCTCCAACTCATCCATACTATTTTTTAGGTTGTAGAACAAATATCTATTTTTCAATGCATAGGGATAATAATCTGCCAGAACAAAATATTCTTTTGTTTATTTTTTCTTAGGATGTTAAAAGATTGATAAAAAGGCTAAGCAAAATGCTCAAAAAGTAAAGGCAAAAATTCCAGCGAAGGGCCAAAGGCAAATGAAAATGATTGCGTGAATTAGATGGGACCCACTCATCCTTTGATTAAATTTTGCCTTTTTAAGTCTTTCAATTTTTTCTTGACTTGGATTGGGACCCACACTGGCTACCATTGTCTTTATGGACTGAATTATATAAAGAGCAGCAGCACCTCACGTGGAGTCTGAACAAGACTCTTTCCTACCACAATTAAATCAAATCACCCTATTTTTATTTCAAAATAAAAAGTGAAAAATTAGAGTTTGTCCAAAATAGTTTGTTTATCAATAGTTCATTGACACATCACTTTAAATGAACATGTCGAACTTTTCTCACTGTCATTTGTGCTTAAAAAGATGTGTAAAATGATGTGTCAATGAATCATTGGTAGATATAAAGCTTGACAGTCAATTTTGGTAAGCAAATCTTAATTCAAATTAGAGTGAGATTCCGACCTTTCTGTTAGTGTGAAAACGACTCCCAACCCTTCAAATGTAAGGTTTTGACTTTGTCGTGATCAATAAAGGTTAAAATAACAAGGAAATTCACATTAAGGGCGAGTTCAGTAGAGATTAAAATCAAATTAAAATTGAAAAATTAATCGTTATTGTTGACTTTTATTAGATAAGTGAGACCCAATAATGACCATATTTTCAATTGTAATTGAATTTTAAATTTTTTTGAAAAAAAATTACAATTTTTTTCTTTTTATTTTTTTTAGAAAGAAATAAAAAAGAACCCACTATCTTTTTACTTTTGTTTTTTTTAATTCACCCATAAATTTCCACTCATTTTTTTGTTGCTTAAAGCTTGTCTCCACCCTTATTCCCCCCCTCCCCTTCTCTCTCTCTCTCTCTCTCTCTCTCTCTCTCTCTCTCCATATGTGTGTATATATACGCATGCATAAATACATATATATATTTGTGTGTGCACAGTGGTGGAGGGAGAAAATTTTTTTGTTGCTTAAAGCTTGTCTCCCCCGTTATTCCCCCCCCCCCTTCTCCCCCTCTCTCTCTCTCTCTCTCTCTCTCTCTCTCTCTCTCTCTCTCTCATAACTCAAGTGTGAAAGAATTCCAGAGCACTGATCCAGAGAAGGAATTGTAGAGAGAGAAACAAAATCAGACCTACATAGAACTAAATTAAGGGCCTATCAGGATTTTGATAGAATTGAAAGAAAGAGTGAAAGCTCTAAGATTGGATATTTTTTCTTGATCTTTCGTATAATATCATGGAAGGAGGTAATGATCATCTCCACAACCACCGCAGTAACTTCCCGTTTCAATTTCTTGAGAAGAAAGAAGACGAGGCTAGTTGCTCCGCCGCATATCCTTCTATAGCCATCTCCGGTGACGCCACAAACCCTAATGCTAACACTCGATCATCAACCACCACCTCCTCCTCCACCATCGACATTTCGGCGGAGCCATCAAAGAAGCCGCCAGTGAAACGAACATCTACAAAAGATCGCCACACGAAAGTCGATGGACGTGGGCGGCGCATCCGCATGCCTGCACTGTGTGCTGCTAGGGTTTTCCAGCTCACTCGAGAGCTTGGCCACAAGTCCGACGGAGAAACAGTAGAATGGCTGCTCCAACAGGCGGAGCCGGCTGTCATGGCCGCCACAGGCACCGGTACAATCCCGGCGAACTTCACTTCACTCAATATAAGTTTACGTAGCTCAGGTTCTAGCATGTCAATACCATCTCAATTAAGATCTTCGTACTATAATCCTAGCTTTTCAACACCACAACGCCGAGGATTTTTTCCGGGTATCGGGTTGTCCTCGGAAGGTTCGTCCGGAACTTTGTTGAATTTTCAGACAGCAAACCTAAACCCTAATTCAGTTCAGGCAAAGCAAGAAATCCATGAATATTCGCTCGACTTAACTGAGACGGAGGAGAGTATAGGACGAAAGCGCCGAGCCGAACAAGAATATTTACAGCAACCGCGGCATTACCAAATGAACAGTTATTTACTCCAGTCGAGTACCGGGGCGATGCCGTCGAGTCATGCTTCAGTTCCGGCAAATTTTTGGATGGTACCAAATTCAAATAACCAAGTCATGGGTGGTGGTGATCCTATATGGACATTTCCTTCTGTTAATAACAACGCTGCAGCAGCTGCTGCTGCTTTGTACAGAGGGACTATGTCTAGTGGACTTCATTTTATGAACTTTCCGACTCCGGTTGCGGTATTGCCAAGTCAACAAATAGGCACGAGTATTGGCAGTGGTAGTAATGGCTTGGGAGAAGGACAATTGGCATTGCTAGCAGGGCTGAATTCGCATCGACCTGTCAGTTTTCTGTTGGAATCTCAGACAAGTGACTCACATTCGCACCGTGACCGTGGTGAGGATGATCGGCACGACACAACGAGCCATCATTCATGAATAATCATGGTTTTACATCCTCCCATTTGCATTGTGAAGTTTGATTTGTTCAATTTGTGTTTTGCTTTCTTTTTCTTTAATATTGTCCAATTTTTTTGTGCAATCAATTTGTAGGATTTAATAAAGGTTTGGGAAGGCAATACTTTTTTGAGATGAGGCGGTTTATCAAGTCACGTTTGGGTATTTTTTTTTCAATCATGCTACATGTACACTCTCCTTTACACATTTTTTTTTTATACTTTTCCACGGACAACATGTGCACTTTTGATTTTCAACTCATTCATCATCAATGCACAGATTTTCTCTATATAAGAGGGAATACTGTCTAAGGTATAAGCTAGAATGTACATGTAACTTAATTCATTTTTTCCTTCACACATTATAAATGTAGTTCCATATGTGCTCTACATATGAAATCTTACTTGACTTGCAAAAAGGTCTCTATTCTATGGCATATTGGATTCCCTTCTTAAGGTTCAAGACATGCTTAGGCTCTTGTTTGACAACCATTCTTTTTTTATACTAATTTTCAACCACATATTCTCACAACAAAATATTCTTTACGTAAATCCAAAAAAATTTCTTAACCACACATCATTTCAAATTTATTATTCAAAAACTCATTTATTCAAAAAAAGAAATTTGTCAAACAGGGGCTTACTAAGAGTTTGTTGACAGGGCTTCTACTTTTTTTTTGGTAAATGAGTTCTCTTGAGGTTCATTTGATAGGACTTTTGTTCTTTGCTTCTATTTCATGTAAAAACTTTTCCAACCAAACAAAAAACTTTTTAAAAAATATTCAAACAGGTTCAAAAATCACTTATTAATCCTAGAAACAGTTTTTAACGTTTCAAAAGTCTTGTTAAACGAATCACAAGTTAAACTAGGCTTACACAAGCATGCTTTGGGAGTTGATTATATTCTATTTAATTTTATAATAGATAAATAAGTTGTGATTAAAGGTGTGTTTTCGGAAGAATGTATTCAGAAATAGTAGATTGATGGAGAATGTGTGGTTGAAAAAGAATGAAAGTTATTGATATGATTGAAAATATTATTTTATTGAAGAATGTAAGGTTGAAAATGAGTAGAAGAATGAAAATGAAAATTTTAATTTATAGCAAACAAGGGCTGAGTAATAGTATTTGTAGGACCAATAGAATACGTGAATAAAAAGCCTAACATGATTAGCCCATGTTTGGCTTCATTAAATTTTAATTCATTTTTCTCTCATTTTTATCAATCAAATATTCTATTAATAAAATAATATTATAAATTATTCTAAAAATTCTCCTTACTTTTTAACCACACATTTTCTAAAAAACATTATTCCAAAATCAATTTTTTTTTCCGAATAAAGGAACTCAGACAAGGGCTTAGATATAAAGAAAGTATATAGATAAATATTTTTAAATAATTCTTTATTTATACCTTATGTAGTAGCTAGAGTCTAATAATGTGTAAAAATGTGTAGAGTCTAATAACTTTTGAATTCTCTTATAAAGTTTTTTTAAGTGATAATTTTTGTAGACTTTTTAGATTAATATGTAACTAATGAAAATATTTTATAGACTACATCGACTTTCATATTAATTTTTAGAATGTGTTTGATTCACTTTATTTTTCATATAAAAATGTCATTTTTCACTCAAATTCTTAATTTTGGGGTATTTGATGGACAACTTTTTTCATGAAAAATATTTTCCAACTTTTGGTCACGTGATCATTTTTTCTTTGAAAACAATGAAAATATTTTTTATAAGGGGAGTGATGTTTATCGCTACATGTGTATCAAATTTAACATTAAGCTCCTGTTTGGTACAAATTAAAATTTAAATTAAAGTCAACAATCAATTTTAACTACATATTTTATGGGTCCCACAACTTTTCAATAACTCATTTATCAACTTTTATCAAAATTTACTAAAAATCTACTTTTAATTCACACCAAATAGGAGTTAAGTTTGACATTGTTGTTAGGTAACAACTTTCTATACATTGATTTTAATAACACTTTAAACAATCAATAACACAAATTTTAACGCATCACAGTGTCAACCTTAATATAGACTTTGAATGTAAAACTAGCATAATTAAATTTTTATTTTTCAAGTAATTTACTATTTCTTTCTCTCTATCATCTATCCCCTCTCTCATCTACTCGTCAAAAAAAAAAAAAGGATAAGATAAATATAATATTTTCTAAATTGAAAACTAAATCAATCAAACATGTTTTATCGATAATTTTCATGCAAATAAGTTCTTAAAAAATTTTAAATAAATATTTGAAGTTTACGTATAAAATTATTTTATTGAAAAAATGTGTAATTAAAAATGAATTTAAAGAAAAATAATTTTTTGTAGAATAAGTTAAATTTATTGTACTGACGTACCTATATCCAGTGAGGTCCTCCAGGGGGTGAGACCCACGTGCTAGTATTTTCCTTCATTAAGCAATATACTAGTATATCACTAAAAAACAAGGCCCTTGTTTGTCTCTATTAAAATGAGATTTTTGAAAATAATGTATTTTAGAATAATAATTTTTGAAAGAATGAATGTGCAGTTAAAAAAAAAGATTTTTTATTTAAATAAAAAATTATTTTATTGAATAAAAAAGAAAAAAATATTTTAAAATTTAAAGGAGGCAAAGATGAATAATAGCACAAAGCAAGCTGGCGCCATAAATATCAGTGGTGAGTGCTCATTGGCCCTATTGGGGTGTGGCCCACAATAACTTTAATATGAACCGTGCATTTATGAGGACCCATCTGTCAATGGGGTTACTGAATGATTAGTAATCAGTTGAGAGAAACGAGTTGAACCGTGCATCGCCCCTGCTTAGTACTTTTTTTTTTAAAATACATTTTCTCCTTTTCATTTTTAATCACAAATTCTTTTAATAAAAAATAATACTAAACGTAAATTCAAAATTTTTTCTTATTTTTTTTTAACTATACATTCTCCAAAAAGCCCATGTTTGATCCATATTATTTTTTTTATTCTTATTTTTCTACTCATTTTCAACCACACATTATTCAATAAAATAATATTTTTCATTATATCAATAACTCTTCATTCTTTTTCAACCACATATTTTTCATCACATCAACAAAAAAATGCATTCTTTTGAAAATAATGTGCACCCAACAAAGACTAAATCGCTATTCCAAAATGTATGTTAACAAAAAAGGAAACTCAAACATGCTCATAGTATGTATCAACATTTATAGATGACTAAGATAAGATATTGTCTCACTATGATTTGAATATGAAAAAGATATTTGAAATACCGTCTTTTAAATATAATTTGATTTCCATTTCTATATTTGACAAATTCGATTACTCTTGTTCAATTATAAATAGTCAATTTGATTTTTTTCTTAATTCAAAAATTGTGAGTACTGGTTGTTTATTCGATTATGATAACCTATATCTGTTTAATACGGTTGTCTCTTATAAAGAAAACCCTGAATGTGAATTCACATGATATTAAACAGAAATTAACTAATGAGAGTTTTGCTTCGTTATAACACAAGCGATTAGATAACATCTCTCAAAAGAGAATGTAAAATCTTGTGTTATAAGGAATTCTTGATTCTCTTAATTTTTCAGATGTGAGTGTTTATGTTAATTTTTTAGATATTACCATAGTTGTGAATACTATGACAAATATGACGGGTCAGGAGAACAGCCTCTATAGAGCCTTTTGCTAAATTCCTAGATGAATGTGGAATCATCTCATAGTACATCAGAATTTATCTAGGTCAAAGCATTAAAGACTATAGCTTAAATTCTCAACAAAATTCCAACTAAAGCAATTGTTAAGAGGTTACAATTTTTTTTTAAGATCTCACTATTAGGTCAATTTCTGAAACGAGAAATGTCAAATTCTTTGATGATGTATAGTTTTGCGGAGGGAGAGAGAGTAAGGTTATAAGGTTAAATTTTGTTTTGAAGGAAAAATGTGTATATATTTATTTTCTTGCAATTGACAATGATCGGGATCATGGACAAATTGTTGCTCTAGATCTTCTTCAAGAAGCAATTTCGGATCTAAAAAATATTACAAAATCCCCTATATACAATCAAGAGATTGTTCCAGCAAAACAAACTCAACAATCTTAAGAACAAATGTCATTAAGAAAATCTACTATAAAAAAGGAAAAAGACAATTTCGGATGACTTTATAGTCTTTCTCCAAGAAAATAAAGATAGCATGGATTGATGGAAGAAAATTTGATCAATCAATTTTCATCAAACCAAGCAAATGAATAATTCTCAAGAGTGGATTGATGTCATGCATAAAGAGATAACGTTCATGAGTAACAATGACGTTTAAGAACTCATCTCATTGTCTAAAGGTGCGAAACTCATTGGTTTTAACTGAATATTTAAAACCAAAAGGGATTCAAAGGGTGACGTGGAGAGATATGATGATCGTTTTGTTGCAAAAGACTTTTCTCAAAAGGAAGATATTGACATTAAAAATATTTTTTTTCCTCTAGTTTCTTCGAAAGACTCCTTTAGAACTATTATGACATTTGTGACACATTTTTATCTTAAACTATGTTAGATTGTTTAAAAATTAAAGAAGTGACGTGGAGAGATATGATGATCGTTTTGTTGTAAAAGACTTTACTCAAAAGGAAGATATTGACATTAAAAATATGTTTTTTTCCTCTAGTTTCTTTGAAAGACTCTTTTAGAACTATTATGACATTTGTGACACATTTTTATCTTAAACTATGTTAGATTGTTTAAAAATTAAAGAAATTCATCTATGGGATTAAACTGATTTTCCAAAATGCTATCACAAATTTCATCAAATGATTATTTCATTTGGTTTTGAGAGTAATTCAATTGATAATTGTGTATATCACAAGTTTAGTGGGAGTAAGCATATTGTTTGGTATTGTATGTTGATGACATACTGTTTATCTACAATGATGTAAGCTTATTGCATAAGACTACGAGATTTCTGTCATAAAATTTTGAAATTAAAAAATCTTATTGACTCATCTTTTGCATTAAGGATATAGATTTGAAATGATCATTCTTGATGTGTTTTGGGATGATCACAAAAGAGGTGTATCGATAAGATTTTTAAGAGATTTGAGTTACATGTATATAAACCAGATGATACTCCTGTTACTAAGGGAAATAAATTTAGTCTCAATTAATGCCCTCAAGGATAAACTTAGATAAAGGAAAATGCACAAAATTCCTTATGTTTCAATAGTTGGAAATTTAATGTATATTTAGGTTTGCACACATCTGGATATAGCATTCATTGGTGGAATGCTAGACAGATATTCAAGTAACTCTGGGATGGAAATTTGGAAAGTAGTCATTATGTTATTCGGTATCTATAGAGAACTAAGGATTACATGATCACATTCAGAACAAGCAGACTAATTAGAGATCATTGGATATTCTGAGTCACATGATCACATTCAGAAAAATCAGACCAATTAGAGAACAGTGGATATTCTGATTCTGATCATGGAATTGAAAGACCACTTAAATTAATTTGTGACAATAGTAGTCTTGTATTCCAATAGGAATTTGATGATGTTTCTATAAAGCATATTAGTACAAACTCAATGATCATGGATCCATTTACTAAATGACTACCACCCAAAATCTTTCATGAGTATAATACTCACATGAGGATTGCATATTTTGATGATATGTTAGTTTAGTTGGAGTTTGTATTCGGATGTTGTCTGTTTTAGACACATATTTTTTATTCATGGATATTCGGTTTATCTTAGAATTAAAGCATTCAGTTCAGTTCCACTTTGATTAAAATTTATGGTTGATATCATTAAAGAATAAGGTAGGACCAGTTGGAAATAGGCATGTTTAGATCACGTTATATGTAATTTTCATGCTACACATCCACACTTGATCTATATCATTTGATTGTGTTGATATACGTGACCATTGATGGGTTTAGTTATGATACTTGTAACGAAGATCGCTTTGATCATATATTGATATAATCAATGAACGAGATTGTTCGAAGATACTTTTGGCTATGATAGTAAAAATTTTGACGTCATAAAGTTGTACACATTTATAAGGTACCATATGTAGCCCAAGTGGGAGATTGTTGGGCTTATTAATTTGTCATGTGGGCCTGTATATGTAATTAATTGTGTATAAGATTATCTTAAAGTTGAGCGTAATTAAAGTGATCTAATAAAGAATTAAATTGTTGAGTTTATGACATCTAAATAAAGTGTGGACTGTATTATATGTGTAGAGGTCAAATTCATTAGGGTTATATTTGATGATGGGTTAAATACATATGAAAATAATAAATAGGATTATAGTCCCAAATTCATATGCAACTCATCATTCTTTGTATCATTCTATCAAAACAAGAATACAAGAGAAAGCATATTGAAGAGGAAGGTAAAAAAAACCTACAATCAAGAACAAAGATTGAAAAATCAAGAATTAAGAAAAATGATTGGAGCAATTAAATGAAGAACAAGACAAACAAAATTATGGAGCAAGAGGCAAAATTAAGATCAAGAACTCAAGAACCAAAAGAGTCAGTAATCATAGTTCAAGATTCGGAATCAAGATCTAGTAATAAGAAACTAATCCCAAAGAACTAAGGTATGTTCCACACTATTAATTTTCTGATGATTTGATATGAATGATTTTGACAATAAAGTAATTAGACTTTCAAGTTTTAAAATTTAAAATTTCATAAAGTCTCAACACATCTCTCATTTTAAAAGGGGTTGGGAAGGTTTAATTTTTTAAACGATGCTACACGTATAGGGTTACGTCGACCCTCTACGTGTTTGGGGAGAAAAAAGTGTACTTGCAGCATTTTTGTTATTTTTTTATGAATGGTGTCCTATTTCTACACATTTAGACATTTTCAAATTTAAATTACATGGCTTAAATAATTTGAAACTTAGGTAAAATCTTTAATGTGGTATTTTAAAAGTAACAAAGAAATTTAAATAGAAAATTGTGATCACTGACAAAATTAGCGATAGTACCTGATGAAAAGTTATATCAATCAATAATTCGTACATAATTACTAACATAAAATATTATTAGTGATCACGCAGATTTGGATGGATTTCAAGTTGAATAAAAGCCCTTCCATCTCGAAAGCAGGGTTCATATTCTGTTTGTCGTGTCCTGAAATCCAAGTTGTGCCATTTACAATTCCTTAATGATTATCTAATATGGGATCTTAGGCAATTGTCTCATTTGTCCAGAGGTTGAGTCAACTCTGATTTGTTTTACTTATTCAACGGATCAATATTGCTTGTTATTGTTGTTGAGTAAATAGTAAAGGTTCCAAAGGTGTATGTGAATTGTGACTTATACGCACAAATTGTTAATTAATGGAATACAGATTCACTAAAACAATAAGAGCCTGTTTGGAAGTGATTAAAATTGAAAAATTAATTGTTGTTGTTAACTTTTATTAGACGAGTGGGACCCAATAACGATCATATTTTTTAATTTTAATTGTTACCAAACAGGCTCTAAATTGAAAAGATATATATAAAAGAGCGTATTTGTCATGCTAAATGAACAAGTGAAGAAGACATAAAAATATGTAAATTATTTCATACACTCCATTCCCGACCTAACTTACCAAACATGCATATCAAGTCATTAACATTTTATGTGATTTACATTTCGTCTTGAGCACCAATCCCTCTAAAGCTATAAATTCAATTTTATCCATTATTTTTTTCCCTTAATTTTCTCTCCAACAAAATTAAGGGAAAAATGCGTAACAACAAAGATTTCAAAATACATTTTCAACCTCGAGCTCAGTTTAAAATTCTTTTGAGAGTCTGATATTGAACTCGCCCCTGATTATAAAAGTGTTAAATCTAAAATAAATTAGGTGCAACCTCCAACAAGGTCATTTTCAAGGGGCTAGAGATCCAATTTACCTGCATTTATTATGCTTTTTTTATTTTTTTTTTTAGTACAAGTTTGTTGTCATACCATCATCATAATATTGATGCAGAAATTATCATATGGTCGTACCAAATAGCACATGGGCACAAACCTATTGGTACGTTCAATGGTCCCATTTGATTAAAATCTTGTAACATGAGAATAGTACTCTTTTTTTTTTTTTTTTTGTAAATTGTCGCGTTTTTAGAAGGTAATCAAACAAGTTGGCATCTACTTAGGGAACAAAATATTAATGTATCCTAGTACAAGTCCATTGCATGCACGTACAAAATATTTGCTAATTTTGGCTATGTTAATCTTATTTCAGGATGCTAATTATTTTGATCAGTAGTAGCTCTAAGGTCTGTTTCATTTCAAAGGCCTACAAATGACCCCACACCATGTAAGTTTTGCCCCCCTCGCTCCATTAATTAGACAACTATTTAGATTTTAATTTAAAATAAATATATTTTGTCGATAAAGTTGAAAATAAAGAAAAAAGTTTTTTTAAAAAAAAATAAATACTTCGTTAATGTTAAAATAAGTACATTGTTAGTTATCATCAGTATTCTAAAACATAAGAAAAGGTGTTGCCTAGGTTCGTGGAGCATTTTCAAAAGGGTCGCACATTTCATTGTTATTGTGAAAAAACGTCCATACCTTTCATTTTTTGACATTTTCACCGTTATTTTCACCTTTTATTGCGCAAAAGGTTATTTTCACCTATTTTCTCAATTAAAAATTATGAAATGATCAATATACTCTTCTCTTTAAATAAAACAAAAAACAAAAAATTAATTGCAATCACAGTCCCAATTTTTTTCAAAAGCGCAAATAAGTCACAAATAAATTATTAAAAGGGTAATTAGTACATAATGTCCATATCTTTCACCGTTATTGCGAAAAACGTCTACACCTTTCATTTTTTTTTTAGCATTTTCACCCTTAATTAAAATAAGTCACAAATAAATTATTAAATTGGTAATTATCACATAATGTCCCTACCTTTACCTATTATTGAAAAAAAAAAAGTCCATATCTTTTATTTTTTGTTATTTTCACCCTTAGGCACACATTTAATTAAGCAAACCATCATTTCTATCTATTTTCATTCAATTTCTCACTAAAAAAAGCTGTGAAACGACGAATATACCCTCCTATTTAAGTAAACGGCTAAAGAATTAATTGCAACTATAGTCTCAATTTTTTTTAAAAGTGCAAACAAGTCCACAACAAATTATTAAAAAATTAATTTTTTTTAAAAAAAGTGCAAACGAGTCTCAATTAAATTTATTTAAAAACTTAAAAAAATGAAAAATGAAAAAGTACAAACGAATTCCAAATAAATTATTAAAGAATTAAAAATTAAATATATATAAATATATTATTTAAATAGGAGGGTATATTTGTCATCTCACGACCTTTTATCTAGAAATTGGATGAAAATGTATAGAAATAATGGTTTGTACAATTAAGGGTGTGTTCGGTAGTGCTTAAAATTTAATTAAAATTGAAAATATAGTCATTATTAGGTCTCACTCGTCTAATAAAAAGTTAACAATAACGGCTAATTTTTCAATTTTAATCTTTACCGAAGCGCAAATAAGTCACAAATAAATTAATTGAGAAAGCGCAAATAAGTCACAAATAAATTTTTTTCAAAAGCGCAAAAGGTAGGGACATTTTTCACAATAATAGGAAAACGTAAGGACATTATGTGCTAAATTACTCTTTTATGCCAAGTTTGGCCTGCATTCTTAGCTGATTAAAATGAAAAAACTGACCATCATATAAAGTCAATGGGCCCTATAGTAGCATTGCACCTGTGCAGTCAATGAAATACAATTGTGAAAAGACCTTGTCGCCCCTTAAATTTTTGCATTCAATATTCTTAACAAAGCATTTTTGACATTTCAAGCGGTAATGAAAGACGACTGCCAGTTTTTGTCAATTATTTGCCAATTTCTTTCCAGATGGGGGCCCCATTGACGGTATATATAACGATTAATTTTTTCATTTTAATTAGCCAAGAATGCAGGCCAAACATGGGCTTAATAATTTATTTATGACTTATTTGGACTTTATAAAAAATTTAGGACTGTGATTGTAATTAGTTTTTTTCTTTTTCTTTTTGTTTTATTTAAAAAGAAGGGTATGTTCGTCATTTCATAATTTTTAATTGAGAAAATAGGTGAAAATGACCTTTTGCACATTGAAAAGTGGAAATAAGGGTGAAAATGTCGAAAAATGAAAGTTAAGGATGTTTTCTACAATAACAAGAAAAGGTATGAACATTATGTGCTAATTACTCTTTTCAAAATGCCTCGCAAATAGACAGAGTCCGGAAAAAGACATTCAACTCCTAATGAAGATGCCTATTGTCAGTTTTCTTTAAAAGTTTTTATAGTTGGACAAAATAATTCCCAAAAACTACTCAAATATATTCAAGAGCAGTTTTCGACTTTTTAAAAGTTTTGCCAAACGAGCTTTAAGTAATCGCAAAAACTAAGCGAATCTCGAGGAGCCGAGCCAATCCTTTCAAAAAAGACTTGTTCGTCCTAATCCGGCTCATAAATCGTATTAATAACCGTCCAAATAACTTGTTCTAGTTTCATTTCGGGGCTGAGGCGTTAACATTATATCGAATCAACCATAGAAAGTGGGTAATAAATTGGTAAATTTTAGGTTATCTTATCTTTCTCTAGTTTTGATGAAACAGTATTTTTCTGGAAAAAAATTAGGAAAAAATAAATAAACCAATCCAATCTTTAGGCAAAGAACTCAACCCAATCTATTGGGAACTGGCAACTGCGGGACTTGAGGATAGACTTTTCATCTAGGGAAAGTTGGCTAGTGGAATATGAAACGGCGTTTGTCTTAATATAACAAGCTCTTGTTGAAAAATGCAACACCCAGAAATAAAAATAAAAATGGAAGAGATGTCCAATTTACCAGCAAGATTTTTTAAGGTTACTTTGCCTTCGACCACTACCCGACAAAGATTGGTAAGTGACAATGCCTTCTTTTGTTTTCATTGATCCTAAAAATTGAGTCGTCAAATATATTGTGTTTGTGCAGAGGATCCCGAATAACTTTGTTGAAAAATATGGAAATGAACTATCGAGCGTCGTCACACTTACTGATCCAATTGATGGCACTTGGTGTGTGAGGTTGGAAAAGGCGGATAAGACATTTTGGCTTCACGATGGCTGGGAAAAGTTTTTTGATGACCACTCCATTGATTATGGCTACTTTTTACTCTTCGAATATAGAGGGAATTCAAGCTTCAATGTTCATATATTTGACTTGACAGCAACTGAAGTTGACTATCGTAACTTTAAAAAGTATGAGAATAGTGATGACGATTCTGTTAAAATTCTAACTTCCTTCCCCAGTAAACCAGAGATTTCTTCTATAAGAAATGGTTTCAAAAATGAACGTGGGATCCATCCAACATATGGTATAAGACATGGAGTCGAAGGAGGTAACCGTGATGCAGCTGATCAGACCCCAAAATCTCACCGTTCTTATTTAACACGAAGCAAATGTAAAATAGAAGATGGAGGACTGGAAATTAAAACAGAGAATTTGAATACATCAAGTAAGTTATCCACAGTAAGTTTTGCTTACCAAAAAAAAAAAGGAATTGGTGAAATATTGAGTCATACTGTACCTATTTCAGGAAAATTGTCACCCAAGAATCCTTCATTTGGAGTCAGTTTGAAGCCAAGCAATCTTTTTCCAAGGTGTCATATGGTAATCTCTCGAGCTCTGTGTTTACTATGTTATATGTGTAACGTTCATTTGACCCTAACGTGGTTAAGTTTTTTCTTATTTCTGAAGTACGTGCCCGTCGCATTTTCTGAGCATTTTCCTAGAGCTTCTGGTCATTTTGAACTTCATGATTCTGATGGTAAGAAGTGGTTAGTGAGTATGATTCGAGGAAAAAGGCGTAATAACTATTTAGGCAAAGGATGGAAGACAGTTATAAAGGAAAAAAACCTCAAGGTGGGAGATACATGTGTCTTTGAGTTGATCGACGTCAATAAATGTATGTTAAAGGTTTTCACATTTGGCAACACCGGTAAAATCCCGGATGGAGTTCAACAGGCTTGAATCATCTGTATAAATTCTAGTTCAATCAATAAGGTTTCTTGTGAAGTTCAATGTCCTAAACTCATAGTTGCAACAACCTATATGCATATGGTTATTTCTTAAGTTGTTGAATTCTTGGAACCTGTTTATATCAATGTGAAATAGGACTTGACTCTTTGAATTGTTATTCACACAGGATTTGTTCAAAACAAATTGAGATGGAGAATATCTCATCGCCTATGTATGCATGAGCAATGATCTATCAAACACGGGCGTACTTACCAATGACATGCATGACATATCAATTAATAATGATCCGCCAATTATACATGAATTATAAACAAATGAATGACGGGATTTGGCATGATCGAGCATGTCAAACTCACACGTCGTGTTTCAAGGCAGCCTTCATGTTGGGCCTTGGTTTTGTTCTCGGGGAAGTTAATAGAAGTGATGATAGAAAAGTATCACTAGAGAGCATGTTTTGCTAAACTTGGAGCTCCTAAGCCAAACATTCGTATAGCACAAATCGTTGTTAAAAAATGGGCGAATAAATTACTTCCATTATTGATCTTCACATATCTTTATTTCAAGATCTTAACTTGTTGATCAACTTGATTAACATAACAAGAACTCAACCTGTATGTCAAGTTGAATCCTTAAATTGAGATTTGTGCAATTAAGTACCAAGACAAAACTTGGTTCTAAACCATAAATTTTAAATAAATTTTTTACTAAAAAAAAAATCAGAGAATAATGGTTAGCATCATCAAATAGTCCGCGTATGTAATATGTTGTGTGATAATACAACTATAGCTTGTAAGATATGGAGAATTCAAAGAGTTGTTAGTTGTGATCAATCTTGTAACCGTTGTTTTAATGCAAAAATAAGTAGAATAATACTGCTTGAACAGGGGCTTTGACAATATTTGTTGACACGTGATGCGTGACGGCACTTGTATGGATGCTTTTTCTTTTCGAACTGTCCAATAAACAAATGACATGTGTCCTGTTAAAAATCCTGTCATTAAGCGAGGGTTGAAGTGACATTATTACTTGTAAGAAAATAATAATCTATTTAAAATATTTTAGAAATAAAAATAAGTCTTAATTTAAGTTTTAAGCTTAACAAGCGTACCCTGATAACATCTAAAATGTGTACACAAACTTGAAATTAGTATATCATAAATAAGAATCCCTCATAAGGGCCATATTACATTACAAAATGTTAATTGGGATATGACCCTTGGCCATAAAACAAAAAATGGCCACAAATCCAACTGATTGCCCAGGATCAAAAACCCCGATTAGGATTGACTTTCTCGATTAGAGGCAAGCCTCTCAATCCGTCAATTGTAGTCGATAGTTTCTTGAAAATGTGATAAAATTTAATATTGTAACGTGTTTCGACTTACTATTCTAATGTAACGTAGTGATATGTCAGAATTTAAGTAAAAAATTGCAAATAAAATAGTCAAAAATGGACAACCATTAACAAATCTTAACTCAATAAATCCTACCCTTCCCTTCTTTTTAAGTTTTCGCAATGAGCTCCAAAAAATTGCTATAAAGGTGAATGACAAAGGGCTTAAGTGCTATATATGTCAAATGTCCTTTCAAATTATATTTTGCATGCTTGGGCCAATGTTTTCGGCCCTTCAGAAAAAAATATTGGGCAAACTTACTAGGCTGAATCTTATTTCCACA
>CAIGRQ010184889.1:0-16236 GCA_903798375.1 Fraxinus sp. D2006-0159
TGATGTAAGAATGTGTGGTAGAAAGGTGATGTAAAGTTTTTGATTTGTGTGTAATATTATTTTATTAGGAGAATGTGTGGTTGAAATGAAAAATGAAAATGAGAATGAGAAATTAATGGGTGTCAAACGGGGGCTGAATCTCTTTTAGATCAGATCGTCAGCATTCATAACCACTGCTCCAAGCTTTTTATTTAATTTAGTTAATTTTTGCTGGGGTTTTATTATTTGTTATCTGTTCTTTCATGTAGACAAAAATCGGCATTTGAATACATAGTAGGGTTGGCTAGCTTGGGAGTGCGAAAACGGTTATATCTTTCTGTTATATTTCATGTCAAGTGTATCGTGCTTATTCTAGTCATGGCCTTATTGAAGATGACAGAGAACATTTACAGATGGGCCCTAACTTAGGTATGTTCTTCGGCATAGGACAGTCTATGACTAAATTAAAACGGTCGCTACACATTCTGTGGCTAATTACTGTACACTTAATGCTACCAGTCTTGGTGATGAGCATGTTGGTTATTGACGGATGGACTTTCCAAATTTAAAATTTAGTATTTTTGGTGGATGGCCTTTTCATGTGGCGGTGAGCAATTATATTGGAAAAAGCTTCTTACTGCAAGGTTAGTAGTCTTCTAATGCCAATACAGATTTTTTGTACTCTATCCATTCAATCTCACTCGATCATCCTTTGACTGGAAGCCGTGGAAGAATGTTCATTTGTTAATTTCCCAGAAGTAAAAGAGTGGTGTCAGTGTACAAGAATGCAGTTAAAACATAATATGTCTATCGTGATCCTGAGAGTTTAGGTAATATATACAACAATTAAGAAACCTCCAGCAATAGTCAAGCTTAAGGATTTCTGCGAGCAACAACCAAAAGTTGGATGAAAAAGTAGAGTTTGTCAAATAAACAGAAAAACACTGGACTTGAAACTCGTGTCATTTCGTGACATGAGAGTTAGTACTTCGAGTTTCTCTTTCTCTAGACTACCTTAATAAGAAAGGAGAGTTAAATGTAATTCAGAAATGAGAAACGCAACAAGGTAATTGGAAACTTCTATGAACGAAAAGTATCATTCTCTTTCTTGTGAGATAAATGGAATATATATTCACTGTGAGATGTCTAAGTGCATTTACAATCGCGTCTAATAACCTTCAACCATTGCACTGATCTATCTAGATGAGAGCACATTGACTCCATCTTTCTATGTATATGCTATACATCAATTGGCTCAAGTCCCTTCCACTACCTTTTTCAACCTGTGTTTTCTCTACATTGGGTCACACTAGGATGGTGTATTTATGTGCGTGGGCAACATGAAGATACTATAAATTGATCATGAAATTATTGAACAGGTGCAATTTTGCTAAATTCTCCCTAATAAAATTGGCTCGGTAACCTAATTTCTTTGTGATTGTTTGTGTGTAAAAACGGTAGAAGATGTAAAACTTAATTAAAACATGTAAAAACTATATGACCATTAATTTAAAGACACTTAGACATCCACCTTGCAATTCTGATTTTTCCCATCTTGGTGTGGATAGGATTGCAATTAACCACATTGCAATTATTGTATCAGATATGGCATCCATGACACGAATGAAAGTGCAAAGAGGATTTATCAAAATGTTTTCAAGGACTCCAGAGGATCATTTTTTTGTGTTCCTTGCTCATAACTGGCCAACAGGTACATCAATCTGTGAAGCAAAATGTTTTTTTTTTTTTTTCCATGTGTAAACTTAATGTGGATGATCTTGCCTTAAATTGATTTAACGAGTAATATGATGCGGGGCTAGGTTCAAATGTGGATGATATCTGTGGAAGCGATTGGGTTTTTCGAGCTGGTGACCATGGTGATCCAGGTGATTCTTCTAAATGCACTGTAGCTTCCTGTGGTTATTTATTCTCTCATCTTGAATGCAGTTCTGATTTTCTGTACATTGGTGTGATAATATTCCATATACGATGATTGAACATGCTATTTATTGTACAGATTTAGCAAATGCAATATCTCTATTAAAAGAAACCACCAAATTGTCTGTCCCACTTGTCTTTGGTCACATGCACAAACAGCTGGCATATGGAAACAGTCTACAGAAAATGATTGCGGTCGGGTATAACAACACTGTATACCTCAATGGGGCCATTGTTCCGAGGGTTAAAAGATTGGATAATGAACCGGGGGCACACGCTAGGAGCTCCATCTTTAGTGAAACATCAGTTGAGATTTCAGATTCACGTGGTACCATTCGAGCTTCATTACTGCAGATATTTTGGATGGGAGCATTGGGAGGGGGGAAAAAATTGCTGAAACTTGGGTTTCAGTAATTAGGGACAAAACAACATTAGAGTAGGAGCATAGATTATTTAGCGAGACAGCTAGAAGCTCCACGATTTAGAGTTATTAGTTGTCACCACACGAGATTGTATATCAAATTAGTAACCTGTGAACTCACATTAAGTTGTTTTGTATACGGTTAAAATGAATGTCAGCAATTAACTTCATAGTCAATTTGTTCATAGCAAATCGACGTGAAACACACTGAGGTCGATAATTTCATGATTCCATCAATCTGCTCGGATAAACCCAAGACTTCAGCATGCAGTTACATGACTCATTATGATTAATTTGTGTTTTATAATAAATGGATATCTAGGCACGGTGCACCACCCACTATACAGGCGGTCAGCATGGCATGTTTCTGTCCCTTCGGGCTACCGGGCGGGGAGTGGTCCGGTCCTCTTGTACAGGCCTAGTTGGGCCTCAATCATTTGTGGCCTCCAGCTCCCAAAGAAGTTAATGACCTTAGTGTTTATAGCTCTCTCTCTAACTCCCCCCAAAACACAAAATTTGGTTCGCCTCTCTGCTTGTATAGCTTTATTTGTGTGGCATATTATTAATGAGCTGAAAGGAAAAGTAGACATGTATATAAAAGTGATGAATAATTACTTAAAAAACTTTTTTCAAAAGGCATCATTAAATTGAAGCAGGCAGTCTGCAGCTAATCTAGCAGTGTGTTTTGTGTTGACTCCTTTTAAACACTAATAATCTGAGTCTGACTATGAATTCCTCTTTTTAAAGCTCTATGTTTCATCTTTAGTTTTGTTCAAGACTTAGCTTTAGTTAGTGCACCAAATTCCAAGCAATTCTTTACACTTTTTTGACCCAGTCTTCTCCCCTTTGAACTAAAGCTTTCAATATTTGGAAAAGAAACAATAATTGCAGCTTGCCCCCACATCTTTGTATGGTTTTGTAATAACACAAAAAAATTGTGAAGTTGTCAGAGATTATGATAAATTCTTAATAAGGTAATTAGGTAGGACACCCTCTCAATGTTGGTCATTGCTTCAATGAAACTATTGTGAGTTTGTGACCTTTTATAAATATTTCTGGTTGTTTTGGTATACTAGATTAATTAGGATTCAATATTCATATGCATAGTTATGTAGTATTTATCTATCTTATACTATGTTGATGTGTGAAAAAGATTTAAGGAAAAATTGTAGGGGAGGTCTTCTACTTATTAATGCTGTCTAACCTTTAGTTATTGGTATAAATTCTTAAGTCTTTATTTTTTATATTACCCAGACATGGGCATGGATGGTCTAGGTCTTATGAGAAGCGGAACCGAACCGAGAATCATGGTTTTCTTATAATAAAACTATTGATGATTATGGAATCAAATTGAATCGGTTGTTTCTGGTTTGGTTTGGTTGGGTTGGTTCTAATTCTTTTGCCTACTCGTAATTACCACCTATGCCCTCTTTAGACAAAGGTAATATTGTTTTTGATTCAATTTATGATTTTTGTATCGATTAGGTTTTTTGACCTTTAATTCTTGGTATTTAAGTTCTTAACTTTTATATATTATAGCACCTTGGTTGGATACTTTTTCTTTCTTGAGAATACAATGCCCCTCTTAAGTTAAAAATTGGAAAAAAAAAAGAAGGGGGAAACTCAAACAACCATATTTTCATCTGGCTTCTTGTCCATGCGGGATTTGGGTTCACAAATAAATAAATAAAGAGGTTCTAATGACGGAGCTATCTTATTTGTTGGTTGCATATTGAATTTTATCCAAAAAGAAAAAACACGGTTTGTACAGAAAACATGTTATTTTTATATTATCCTTGATTTTTATACATAATAAAGAATAACGAATTGAAGCTGCCCTACAACACTGACCAAATTAGGTTCAAATACGACCAACTAATTTGGCCTAACTAGAAACTAATTTAAATAAAAACTCCCAGTGCTCATATTAGGTTGAGGGCTCATTTGGACAATGCTTTAAAAAGTAGATCAAGAAGCTATTTTTAAATATGTTTGAATAATTTTTTAAGTGTTTTATTTTATTAGAACTTTTGAATGTACCAAGAGATTAGAAGTCATGTTAAATGTACCATGAGATTAGTTGGGTTATGAGCATTTGGTGACCTTTTATTATGATGAGGTCGGTCAACCATTAATATTGAGCTAAAGAAATTGAACAAAAAGCATACAAATATCGATATATTCCCGATCATGCATGGAATTCAACAAGACTCATGGAGCTTGAATTCACTAAATAGCGCCTAGCTCGACCTTCATGCATGACAATTCTAACTCGATACCATCTATCACAAATTCAGTAACATTTCAAAAGCATGTTAAGACACTCCGCGACATAAGTGAATATAAGTAAATTTATGTGAACATAATTCATACAACTCATTGAAACTCAGATACATTTTATCGTTGATCTTGAATAGAAATCAAATAATAAAAAAGTAAAAAGAGAATCAGAAATAAAAAGCCAACACAAAATGAAACTCTTGGAATTGATTAAGGAAGTGTCAACCCAATGTTGTGGGTGAGTTTGAGTCACGTTATTTTGAAAGAATGTATTCTGAATTAGTAGATTGATGAAGGCCAAATAATAAAAAAGTAAAAAGAGAGTCAGAAAGAAAAAGCCAACACAAAATGAAACTCTTGGAATTGGTTAAGGACGCATCAACCCAATGTTGTGAGTGAGTTTGAGTCACATTATTTTAAAAGAATATATTCTGAAGTAGTATATTGATGAAGACCAAATAATAAAAAAAAAAGTAAAAAGAGAGTCGGAAAGAAAAAGCCAACACAAAATGAAACTCTTGGAATTGGTTAAGGAAGTGTCAACCCAATGTTATGGGTAAGTTTGAGTCACATTATTTTGAAAGAATGTATTCTGAAATTGTAGATTAATAGAGAATGTGTGGTTGAAAAAAAATGAAAANTGAAACTCTTGGAATTGGTTAAGGAAGTGTCAACCCAATGTTATGGGTAAGTTTGAGTCACATTATTTTGAAAGAATGTATTCTGAAATTGTAGATTAATAGAGAATGTGTGGTTGAAAAAAAATGAAAATTTTATTGATGTGATGAAAAATATTATTGTTTAATTTAAAATAAGTAGAAAAATGAGAATGATGATATCAAACATGGCTAAATTAGATTAATTGACAACAACGACGAAGGAATTTTTGACCCTGACAACCTCTGACACTCCAATCTGCAATTCTCTTTCTGAATAGATCCACAGCAGCCTTTGACCGAATCTTAGCCGTCCATCATTCTCACAAGATACCCATTTCAACTTTCTTTACTATTATAATTTTATTTTTCTCTTTTATTCATTTGCTTGTGACCTGCGGGCACGTATTTCTCTGAAAAGTCATTCCTGCCCCTTTTCCTGTATTAAGATAAAATGAATTGTTCAAAAATAAAAAAAAATCTAAAATTGCCCAGCGATGGGGGCAAGTTAGTCTTATTGCAAGGATTATGTTTGAATTGATAATCATATTTACACCACACTTTTTTGTTATATATATTGAGGTCTCTCATTTTTACTTACTTTTGCCCTCATCTTCTCGACTTTTTCATCGTATGTCTATCGTTGATATCTATTAACTAACACATCAAGAAATTTCTTGATGACGCCAAAAAAATTCGTCAAGAGGGAGTAAAAAAAACCTATTTGCCATAGAGTATTTTTTAATAAGCAAGATAAATAAAAAATATGAAAGTTCGATAAAACAATTTTCATACATTAGCATAATATTTATTCAAAAATCGTAATTAGAGACAATATGTGCTAATTAATTGAAGTTCAGAGATAAAAATACGACGAGAAAAAGTTGAAGGCATAAATGCCGAAATGAGCAAAAATTTGAGACCTTTATTGCAATTAAAAAGTAGTACGATTAACAAATTTTTTTGATGTGAATATAATTAAAATCTTATCCAATTTGGGTTGGATTTATTATCTATTTTTTTGAGTAATCTTAGGTTGATGTAATACTCTCTCTCTCTCTCTCTCAACTCAACTTTTAGAAACTAATATGCTTAATTGGTTGTGGTTAATTTTGTTTATTAATAGTTTGATCATTGCACACTGAAATTTGATTTATTACACATGGCTACCCAATTAATCGTTTATTTTTTACTTTTCTTGATAAGTTGTTTGATCATTATATACTCGACTTCTAACACGTGGCTACCCAAATCAATGAGACCATAAATGCATTAATCAAATACACGCAATTGGTTATTTTTAATGTTGCTCGACAAGCTCTTTGATTTTTATATACTTCATTAGACTACCAACACTTGGCTAGTCAAATCAATGATGTCATAAATGCATTCATCAAAAGGTGGTGCTAGTGATACATCACCACTTACACAAGGATGTCCATAAGACGCCCTCCTATTGGTGGGGTGCCAAGGCCCCACTGACACCCCACTAATAGGAGGCGTCGGGTGTCCATTATGAACACCCTTGTGTAAGTGGTGATGTACCACTAGAATGATTCTTCATCAAATACATGCAATCGATTATTTTTAACTTTTCTCGATAAAATGTTTGATCATTATATACTTCATTCGACTTGTAACACGTGGCCAGTCTAATCAATGAGGCCATTAATGCGTTATTGAACTCTTTTTTGAACTTTTCTATAATATATAATGACATGCACAATGTGAAATTTAACCAACTTTTTTGAAAGTAATATTCTAACCAACATATAATATGTAAAGTCCCATTCAATGTCATTATCGCTAAATCATGCTCATCTCTCATACAAGTTTTGGACACTATCAACTCACTCAAATTGTACTAGAATGGTAGGTTACTTATCAAACTCAGTGTAATTAGAGGCAGTCCGAATTAACAAGTAAAATCGAGAACTGGAAAAAATTGGGATTGTCGGGTGACAAAATTCATCTTTTAAAAAAAAATCCAAAAATTCGTCAATTCGCTGGATTTTATGAAAATTATTGACATGTTTCCGATTTCACCGATTTAAATTTATGAAGCTCATCCAAAAATCCATCTTTGATTCTTTTTGTTAACTTATTTATTTATTTGAAATCATGGATGGATTTCGATTCTATCCAGATTCGACTCGTAAACCTTTTTCTTTTTGAATATATGATAGGGCCAATTTTTAAAACCATAATCTTTTAAGGAACCCATGGTTAATTTTGTATCGATATAATATTTTTCTTTTAATTCAAATGTTCAATTTTACCCCTAGATTATATACTTGTCTAAAGTAGACAAAATCCAAGAAAATTCTAGAATAATAGCAAGGATAAAGTTGACTTTTCGCATTCGTCAATAATGGGTATCCATAACCATACATAAAAAACAATGTGTTTGTTTTGTTCAGAGTGTTCATCGTTTTAACATTAAAAAATACAAAAAATATGCAACGCACAAATCCATACACTTCTCTTTCAGCTTCTTTAGTTCCTCTGTCTCCATCCTCCGTTTAGATCGGACCTTCGTCTTCCTCATCAACAAACACAAGCCCGGAAAAAAAGAAAGAAAAGAAAAAGAAAGCAGGACACCCAAAAATCCAAAAACATTTTTTTTTTTTGAAGAAAAAACCAGTTTTGAATTTTGATATGATATTCATTTATTGGGAACGAAATTCCATGCCGTAGGAGGCGTGTCTATGGCTTGAAGTGTGGAATTTTGATTGATAGGTGACTTTTTGTTATTTGAAGGGGAAGTGATCAATGGGAAATGTGACGTCAAGCGTGGCGGCAAAATTTGCATTTTTCCCGCCGGACCCACCCACGTACGATGTATACAGTGATGAATTGGATGGGCGGCTGGTGATGAGTGGTTTAACGGCAGATAAAAACGTGGACGTGCATTTGCTTCAGACGAAGGGCGGCAATAAGGTTGTGGCTACGTTCTGGAAGCACCCGACGGGGAGGTTCACCATTTTGTACTCCCATGGAAACGCCGCCGACTTGGGACAGATGCAGGACCTGTTTATTGAGCTCAGGGCCCACCTCCGCGTCAATATCATGAGGTTTGTATATTTTTCTTTGAATAAATTGGGCTTGTTTATGCAATGTTTTGAGGGTGTATTGATTCTATTGGAATGTAAATTTTATGGGTTTTGATTGTTATGTTGGCATTGAGCATGGGTGCCTTAAAGATTATGGTTATCAGTAATTTCCTTATTGAGATGAACAAGGGGAAAGTAAACATTTTTGCTTTCTCGTCATTTTGGTGTATGTAATTTACAGATTAACAAGGGAAATCCTAATTTTGCGTTGGGGAATTGATTTTAGTTAATTATGACTTGAATTCAAAGAGTTGATGAAGGTTATAATTTGTGTTAATATTGATGTGGTGTTTCTTTTGTCCTTTTTGTTGGTTTAGTTATGTATTTGATTCTTCCTAAGGTTGTTTAATTTAGAATTGTCAAACACGGTTTTTGCTAGCATGGAATTGAGGTCTTCAAATTTGAATTTGATTTGAAGCAGGAGCAGCTTAACACAATAAAAAAAGTAGGTTTGATTTGAGTTTTGCTTGTTCGGGTTCAGTTTTCAGCTTGCCGGCCTACTGCTGTAATTGATTCGGATTAGCGTTTCAGAGTCAATAAATTTTTAATTTATGGAGCAATTTACACACGGACAAAGCCTGCGGATTTCAAAACTTCTATTTGGTAATGTTATTTCTAACAATGTAATTTCTTTCACCTTGCAGCTATGACTATTCGGGATATGGAGCATCCACCGGTAAGGTGAGATTTTGATTGGATGTTCTTTGAACCCCCCTCCCTCCCTCCCTCCCTCCCTCAAGATATGCATAGAATAAAAGGAAAAAAGGACAAACTATCTGAAGTAAATTGGCCATGAAAGTTCACTTTCATAATAATATGAATGCAATAAGAAGCCATATTACATGCCATTAACGGGTATATTATGTGACAGCCATCTGAGTTCAACACATACTATGACATCGAGGCTGTCTATAACTGTTTGAAGAATGAATATGGAATCAAGCAAGAGGACGTTATTTTGTATGGTCAATCTGTTGGGAGTGGTCCAACACTACACTTGGCTGCTCGTTCACCAAGGTTGAGAGCTGTTGTTCTCCATAGTGCCATTCTTTCAGGAATACGAGTTCTGTACAATGTCAAGTTGACATTCTGGTTCGACATCTTTAAAGTAAGTTTCTAGTGAGTCTTGTTGTCTTTTTTCCATTTTATCTCCTAATCCAGTTTTTTATTTAGGTTTGTGATTGACAAAGTTTCTGTTCATTCTTTGCAGAACATAGACAAAATACGGAATGTAAATTGCCCTGTTCTAGTTATACACGTAAGAATGACCTCTCTCGTCTCTTTCCTCTCCAAATGCATTTTCAGGACATCCATTTCTCTATGCTGCAATTACATTCCTCAATTTCAAAATGAAAAGTTTTCAAGTTTTCTATGTGGCGTTTTTATTTTTTAGTCCATTGTTGTACTATCTTCATGTTGCGGACCAATCATGTATGTCTACACTTCGTCATCTCCTCATTGAGCTGGCAATTTGATGGCTGCTATAGACTTTAAGGGTTAAAGGTTTTTTCAGACTTAATATTTTCCCAAATTAAAGGAGAAATAAGGAATTGGAATTTATAGTACTGTGATTAATGTAGTTGCTTTTTATTGGCTTCAGTCTCTAAAGAGAACATCGAAGCATTGTCAAGATTACGAATAAAATCAAAATTTAAGAGTCAGCTATGCTTGATGGTATTAAATATACTAGTAAGAAAAATGTACAAGGAAGTGGTAATTAGAAAGATTTTCTTGATCTGCCGTGGCCATATTAATGAACACCACTGGTGATCTATCAAAGCATGTTCACAAGATAGTCATATTTTCTATGGGACTAAATGTTTTTAGGGCTTCTTCTCTTTCTTCTTTTAGTCAAGTTGATAAAACTCGAACAAGAGAAGAGTACAAATTTCGAACAGTATGAGAAGATGAATTAACTTATAATATGAACTATGAACCCTTTAAGAGAGTGCTCAGGTTTAGATGGAAGAAAAAGAACTCGTATTCTGGACCTGAGAAACTAGGATGTGGAATAAAGAATTGGAATAATTGCCAGAACATACAAAAGAAAACTTTCTTTGTGGATAAGGTTTTACTTCATGTAGATGATGAATTGATTGCAATGGTTTGAATCTGATTATCACAAGTCTGCTTAGATAACTTAGCCCTTTAGAGAAACTTTCAACCACTGTAAACTTTGCTTTTGTCTTGTCCAAAGACCATTATATATATGCTTACGTTTATGATTAGGGATAGGTTTACAATCTTATGGAACCCTATTAAACAGATTAACATAATTGTGTATTATTAAAAAAAAAAACTTCATTGGCGACATTTAACCTCTACTTGTATTCAACCCCCTCAAACCCCCAAGCAGGCATTAGGTAACACAAGCTGCTTGCATTTTCAAAAGTCTTATTTCTGTTGGTTCAATGTTTGCAGGGCACAAATGATGATATTGTCGATTGGTCCCATGGTAAACGATTATGGGAACTTTCTAAAGAGAAATACGATCCATTATGGGTCCAAGGTGGAGGACACTGCAATCTTGAAACCTTCCCCGAGTACATTAAGCACTTGCGCAAATTTGTAAATGCAATGGAAAAACACTCCTTTTCAAAACGAAACAAAGCTCAGTTTAGTGCAGCCCCGAGTATAACAGAATCCAAACACAACAAATGCTTGAGATTTCCGAAAAGATAACTGCTTCTTTCTTATCAGTTAGGAAAATGCTGCATTACGGCTAGCTGCTTCTTAATTCATGTGCCAATGCAGAAAGGTATGGATTATTGATTGCTTTTGAGCGCTCAACTTACAGTTTAGCTGGTCAGATTACGTGGCAGTATTTATTTCATCATGACTGTGAAACGATATGGAGTTAGAAATTAGCTTGTGTGATCCAGATCCTGTTGAGTTGGCAATTTTCTTGGTCGAGAATGACAAAAAATTTCCATCCATAAGGCAGCATTGTTCTTCTACGAGAACTGAAGTTATCATTGGACTATTCTAGTGTCATGTATACTAGGAATGACAAAATTTGTGTAAGGTATGACCATTGCCTATAGAAACAAAAGATGAAAATATCATTGTCAGTTTTAGGGTTCATTGTCTATGTACATCTTCGTTAATTATTATCGTGTTTTCCTTCTTCGAGGATATGTTAAAATTTAGTTGCACAAATCAGTGTAAACTAAGTAGAAAAATCTTCTGGGCAGTGCTGCCATTTGATGCTGACCATTGGCTTAAATTACATGGGCACTTCTTATATTTAGGCAGAAACATGTGCATATACTACGATCTTATGGGAAACACAGATCACAAAGTTGCACTTTATGCAAGGGTAATATAGAACATTACACGGCTTCCACACTGTTAACAGTGTCTCCATTAGGCAAATTTATAAATAGTTTGCATGAAAAATAATTATTGATTATGAAGATTGGGTTGAAATTAATGTTTAATTTTGACTAAATATATAAATCAAATTTGTATCTAGATGAAGGATTATGAAACATTGAATAATATTGAATGCGCATAAAGATAAAAATTGTGTATTATCAATTATATTTAACATACTAAACATGTCTTTAACAACACAGTCCAAGAGATTCACGACATGTCCTATGTTAATAATTTCTTGTGATATGAATCAAGTAATACGTGCCTAGAAGAACTTTGAGTTCTATGCATTTTACACCAATAAAATCCTTGAAGGAAAAGACAATAAAATGATAGAGATTAGTAGAGATGCTATTTGGAAGTATTCACAAATTCTCTTAAAATACCAACCTAAACTTCAAATATGCGATAATAAACACAGGATAGCAATTTTAAACCACGTCTTACGGTCATATTACATATATTTTGGATTTCTATTTTTTCCTAGAGAGAAAAAAATTGAGAGTGGCACTTATAAATTCGTGAAGTTTTGCTTAATTTATGAGTTAAGAGCACACATTGATATAGAGAATCCATCCAAAACATATTGCTAGCAGTTATTTATTCTCCCTCCCAACCAAGCTGCCTCGCTCTTTTTTCCCACAAGAAAGTTATCTTCTTTTCCTTAGTGAGCAAGGCCTGCGCTCTTTCTCTGGCCGACTCACAAGTTTCAGTGGCAGCATTGCATTTTTCGGCTTCTCTCTGGTATTGGGAAGCCAATCTTCGTGCCTCCCCGAAGGTGCCGTTCATATGTTGGGAATGCTCTTTACCGACTGTTTCTTGCAGTTTCAGCTCTTCTGACAATAAGTCCACATATTGTTTTTCCATTTCTTCCTTAAGATCAGGGTCATCTTTTCCGCAATCTATTGCAATGAAAAATTGAATGTAATTTCATGTGAAACTTGAAAACACTGGTAACAATGCACAAAACCTTAACGCTGTTAAAAATCATGAGTTGAATTGATACCCTTCGTAGCATATTTTGAACTAGCCCCACAATTAATGCCAGCAACTTTGACCGGAAAAGAATTATTTATTTTAAAATCTACTTATTTACTTTTGAGTAAACTTTTAAGCTTAGCCAAACACACTAATCTAGGCCACTTGGCAAAATTTTGATAATCTTGAGCTCAATGAGGGTCCTATAAAAGGAAGATACTTGCGATATCATCTCACTGCTCAACTTTTAACTTCAGCCCACAAACTTTCGAACAAATAAATGGGGGAAAAATTAGCCCCTCTTTGAGCTCCATTTTTTGAAAATAGATTTTGTTAAAATGTGATTTTTTTTGGAGAACGTGTGGTTAAAAAGTAGGAAAAAGATTTGAGTTTACGTACAAAATTATTTTACGAGAAGAATGTGTGGTTGAAAAGAGTTTGAAGAAAAATGAGTTTTAAAGAATGTGGTTCAAATAGGGGCTTAATAAGAGGGATGAAAATGTTGAAGGGAAAGAACAACGCTGAGCCAGCTTTTAGAATCTTTAGAAACAATTTCACATATCACCAACAATGACCAACAGAACCCAAGTTCATTTACAATGCAGATTCTATCCAAGATTGCAGCATGGCTAAAGAAAGAGAGAGAGAGAGAGAGAAAGAGAGCCTTCTTAATTACTATCTTTACCTGTAACAGAAAGATTAGCCAAGCCTGCACAAAATAAAAACAAATTGGAAAGTGTTAATGCAAATAAATCAGTTAGTAACAACCAAAACTGTAATTGCACTTTATAATTAACAGTCTAAATTAAAAGGCATCTACAAGAAAGGATGCTGAAAACTGACTATTCACTGCTAAGTTTTTCTATCAAAACACCACAAGGTTGGAAAATTTATTAATACTGGAATATAAAATACATCTTCGCCTTCAGTAGAGTACACCTGTCCTGCCGTGGATGGAAGGCAAAGAACACCTATCATTATTCTCCTCCTTTTTCTTTTTCATTTTTATTAGTTGGATTGGGATAAGGGAAGGGTGAAAGGGAATAAATTATGAATATAAATATAGGAAGGGAAATAATTAAATCCAAATTCATAGGCAACAAAAAGCTAATTTCAGTCCTCTAATTTTCCCATCCAAGCCATAGGAAGGAGATGGATCTCCAGTTTCCATAATAATGCTATATTATTAACAATTTCGATTTTCGCTAGCAGTTTCTACAGAAAGTTTTAAAGATCCCACTGTATTAAGGTATTCACAAATTCTATCATCTAGTTTACAATATTCTACAAGAATTGAACTAGATTTGATAGTCTAGGGATGGATCAAGACACAAGAAGATAGTTTTCAATGGCAAAAAGTTAGTTTGTGATGGACAAAATTGCTCTTTCGCACAAATAGATGGTTCAGGAATTATTAGATCCTTTTGAATGGAAAAATTCACCAACCAGCAAAGTATAACATTTTCCTAAATTACTCTCTCTATCTCTGTCTCTCTTGTTTATCTCTGCATACCGCAGGTCCGTTGAAAACTAAATTCTATAGGAATTTGCTCAGAGACAAAGTAAGCAAAATCTCCTTTTCTCAATTGGCTGTTGCTGAAATAGCTAAGCAACTTGGCCCCATTTTCTTACATTAAAGCCTTGTTAATGTTAGTAAAATACTCTCATTCTTCTACCTACACATCTTCTGAAATACTGCTCAGTTCATCCTACAAAGATCACATATTGCCAGTCCCCTATAATTTGGTAAATTTTTTTTTTTTATTTCTTTTACGTATCAAAAAATCATGACAAGGGTAATAACAAATCCAATAATTGTACATGATGTATACCGCAGGTCCGTTGAAAACTAAATTCTATAGGAATTTGCTCAGAGACAAAGTAAGCAAAATCTCCTTTTCTCAATTGGCTGTTGCTGAATTAGCTAAGCAACTTGGCCCCATTTTCTTACATTAAAGCCTTGTTAATGTTAGTAAAATACTCTCATTCTTCTACCTACACATCTTCTGAAATACTGCTCAGTTCATCCTACAAAGATCACATATTGCCAGAGTCCCCTATAATTTGGTAAATTATTATTTTTTATTTCTTTTACGTATCAAAAAATCATGACAAGGGTAATAACAAATCCAATAATTGTACATGATGTCCAAATAAAGAAAGGCTTTCTAGATTCAGTTACTCACACCAAAACAAATAAAATTGTAGCCATTATTTAGTATAGGTTGATTACAAAGAAATTCTTTAACGACCCGATCTCTATGTCTAAGCCGTTATATCGTACGTACTGTTTGCTTTGGGTAGACATCTGCCCACTTACCCTTTCCGACTTTCTATCGCGTCTCCTAAGATTCGAACTCAAGACATCTGCTTAATAAGAGATTTAAGTTGAATCCTGGTACCAATACTTGTCTAATTGGTATCAGGATTCAATTTAAGTCTCACAGGTCTTGAGTTCTTGCCCAATTAGTACTAGAATTCAACTTAAATATCTCATTAGGCAAATGTCATGGATTTGAATCTTAGAGGACGAGATATAAAGCCGTGAGGGAGTAAGCGGGGCCGATATCCACCCAAAGCGGAAAATACATATGATATAACGACTTGGGCATAAGTGTTGGATCGTTACAAATTCAAGGACTTATAAACACGCATGAGAAACTTGCAAATACAAACAACAAAACTACCCCTTCAAGAAATTAGAAGAATTTAAAATTACGCGCATTACAAATTAAGAAGTGTCACAAGATAATTTTACAAGAGCCTAATATCAAAGGATATTCATAATATTTACTTTCCATCTATAACCCGCATAGAATTAGGGATTTTATTGATTGTATTTCCTTGTATATAGTTTCCTTGTATATTGTTGTAAAAATATATAAATTAATGTAATACACACGAGAAAATATTATGCAAAATTGGCATGGTATCAGAGTCTGAAATTACTTACTAAGCTGTAGTTTAAGGTTTTCAAAAATCTGCTCCTAGTGTTCATCGTAGTCGAGGGTACTGCTCGCGTTTGGATCTCAGGTTATTGCATTAATTCCAATCGAAGATCGTAGCTCACGTTTCGACACCACCTATAGTTTCTTTTCGTGTCTTCAACGCGTCATCGCTTCCTTTCCCGGCACCACATGCAGTTCCTCTTCGTGTCTCCAGCGCCGACACCTCCAGTCGGCATCTTCTGTAGTCTACTGTGGTTGCCTCTCGTTCTCGTTTGGGTTCCATTTATTGTGCGATTTTCAGCTTCCCATTGTGGTTTATTCATTTTTGGCGGACTATTTACTGTTTTCAGCATGTCAATCGAGAAGTCTAACTCAGTTTGCATTCGTTTTAATGGGAAGAACTACTCGTCATGGGCATTTCATTTTCAGTTGTTGATTGAAGGACAAGGGGATCTGTGGGGACATATCGATGGAAGTATTCCGCCACCTAATCAAGAAAAGGAAAGGGAGAAGTATCTGGCTTGGAAAACCAAAGATTCTCGGAT
>CAIGRQ010184907.1:0-13113 GCA_903798375.1 Fraxinus sp. D2006-0159
ATGGGTCGACTAAAGGTTTTTTTTTAAAACATCCCGTGGACTACGCCAAGGGGATCCTTTATCCCCTTTTTTGTTTATTCTTATGGAGGAGGTTTTATCTCAAATGCTTAAACTCGCTTATGATGTGGGCAAGATAAAACCCTATAAAGTGGGTGGTGGCGTAATGATTTCTCACCTCTTATATGCGGACGATATACTATTTTTTTCCAATGGTGATAAGAGGTTAGTTCAAAATTTATTGCACATGCTCAATACGTATGAAAATATTTCGGGACAGGTGGTGAGCTCAACCAAATCTATGATTTTTTTCTCCAAGCACATCAACCAAATTAAGAGAAACTATTTGTTGAACCTTTCAAGGTTCGGTGAGGGAGCGTGGCCATGCACATACTTGGGGGTGCCTCTTCACACAGGTAGACTTACCATGAATATGCTTGAACCAATGCTAGCAAAGATTNAACCAAATCTATGATTTTTTTCTCCAAGCACATCAACCAAATTAAGAGAAACTATTTGTTGAACCTTTCAAGGTTCGGTGAGGGAGCGTGGCCATGCACATACTTGGGGGTGCCTCTTCACACAGGTAGACTTACCATGAATATGCTTGAACCAATGCTAGCAAAGATTCAGAAAAAACTGGCGGGATGGAAAGGTAAACTTCTATCCTTTGGAGGAAAAATTACTCTCATTAAGCATGTTCTGAATAGCATGCCCATCCACATCCTATCTGTCTTGAAAGTTCCTAAAGGAATTTTTAAAGAGCTTAATAAACTGTTTTCTGATTTTCTTTGGGGCTCCTTGCTCGAGTGTCGTAAAAGAAAATGGGTTGCATGGAATAAAATTTGTCTACCAGTGGAAGGAGGTCTCGGATTTCGAAATCTCATGGAAGTGCAGACAGCTCTTTTAATGAAATTTGTATGGAAACTATTAAAAGGGGGCAGCTTATGGGCAGATTTCTTCAAAAGAAAATATTTGGCGGATAATCATCTTGCTAATATAATACATAGTAACCAAGGTTCTCGATTTTGGAGGTCACTATTGCAAGTTGCGCCATTGGTGTTAAAACAAGCAAAAATGGTTATACGTAATGGAGAAGCTAGCTTCTGGTTTGATAACTGGTTGGGGTCAGGCCCTTTGTCAGAAGAATATCACCATAATGACCAGAAACTCCAAGTAAAGGATTTGTTATCAGATACAGGATGGGATATGGAAAAACTTCGAAACCTTGTTGATAATGATTGTGTTAAACGAATTCTTGATGCTAATATTGCTCTTCGACCTGGGAATGATGCGCTAATCTGGAAACCAACCAATGACGGGCAGTTCACTTCTAAATCAGCTTGGGAACTCATTAGAGCAAGAGGTGAAAAGTGTGAATGGAAAAAATGGCTTTGGTCCTCACTAGTGCCCAAAAAAGTTTCTTTTCTTAGTTGGCGAGCTTTGAGATCCAAGTTACCTATTGATAGCAATATTCAAACTGTGGGTATCAATTTGGCATCTAGATGTAATTGTTGTACGGAACCATCATATGAAACGGTTGACCATGTTTTGAGCACGAGCGACTTGGCAAAAGATGTGTGGAGATTTTTTTCAGGGGTTTGCACTATTCCTTTCTTGGAGACTAGTTTTTGGCAAGGAAAAATGGTATCATGGTGGACAAAAGCATCACAAGATACACATGTAGGGATGTTACGTGGAATTATCCCTTTACTTATTACTTGGCACTTGTGGAAAGCTAGATGTGCAGCTCAAATGGAGGGGACTAAACTCTCTCCGAGATGTGTCATCAATCAGGTCAAGTTGATGTTAAGCACTATTGCAGGCTCTTTCAAGATGTTTCGTAGAATTAAAGTGTCCGACAAGGAGATTCTGGATACATTAAATGTCCCAATAGCTGATTTGGTGGTAGAATCAAACTCTACGTTGATGGTAAAATGGGCACAGGATGGACGATGCACTTTATGGTATCTGTGGTATTTATGGGAAGATATTTACGCTTTGATTGAAGCTACACATGCCAAGATAACACATATCTACAGGGAAGGAAATATGGCAGCAGACTACTTGGCAAAAACAGGAGCTACTAGTAACTCTTTCACCATCCAAGAAGGGGACAACCCCCCCTTGGCCTTGGGGGAATTCTAAGGACGGACTCTTGGAGTTTACCGAATAATAGGAAATAGTACTTTACTTTTCTTTATTTATTGTCATTGTAAGGAAAGTAGTACTTCCTCATTTATTACTATTATACTATTTTCATGTAACCACGGTATTCCTCCGTCACAAGTGAGGGCAGATTAATAAAATCTCGGAGATTCCGTCCTCCCTTTATTAAAAAAAAAATCCAAATAAAATTATGAACCTAATGGTGGAATAATGACAATTGACAGCTAGTTTGGATGATTAAATCATCAGCCAAGTTTATAATAAATGTTCTGCACGTCCAGTTTCAAGATTTGTGTCACAATATTGTAAAATAAAAGTATGGCAATAAAAGTTGACAGCCATTTCAGTGAATAATACAACTTGATCGATCGATTAGGACACATTTTGAAAATCGAAACTTTTGTAAACTTCGGGAATAGTTTAGAGACGTTGAAAAGTAAGAATGAGAGAGACTCTCTGTTAAGAAACTTGAAAATGAAAAATAAACACGCAAGAATAATCAGAATGAAAATACAAATCGTTCAATAATTTATTTTCATACCAACTCAATATAACTGAAATATAATCTATGCCCAACATCTAGCATATTGTAATTGATAATAAGGTTTAGCTTCATTTTACAATGAAAAAACTGAGCATTATTCTCAACAAATTTAGGTCGGCTACGTTAATCCTTACATAAATGAACACCATTAATGTCCAATAATAGTAGAAAACAAGACAAAGCTTGATAAAATCTAGCTCTTGTAGATTTATCGTGTTCAACATTCATTGCAGAAATTAGGATTAAAAAAAATGAAACTAAACGTAGGCCTGATAGAGATTACTAACATTTCTTTAAAAAATGTTCTTGATCGATCTCACTCAACACTAAATTGTCAGATTTCACGGAGGTGAAGGTATCTCTCACCTTAAGCTAGGAGTTCTCTTCATTCAATGGTGGAGATGATGGTCCTGGAACCGAATCAACGAAGAACTCGTCCACTGAAACGAAGTCAAGTGAAAGTGTGAAAAAAGGGTAGTAAAAATTCCAGGCAAGCAGCAAATTAGGACCAAAATTGTCACTCCATTAATGAAGTGACATTTGATATGTCTATTCTACATGCTTCTCCGTATTTTTTTTTTATCAACTGCTTTTGGTTCTAACACTTAAGGCACATATCAAACTTTCGTTGAATTGGAGGCCTTGATCAATTCTTCAAATGTTGAAGTCAAGTACTTTTAACATTTGTGGAAGTAATCATCATTTTGAGTAAGAATTAGCTTCATGATATTGCATAAATGAACACAACATGGAAACTTGTGACACAAAAAGATGCTGCATAAGACAACAAGAACTTTACCTCATTTCACAGCCACGGAGCATCAGGAACAGTATCATGGCAAACAAGGCCTTATTCTAGAATTAATTAGCTATCTAAATCAACTCATTAATGAAAAAATATCACTAAGCATCTATGTCAAAGGAGGTCCGAGTCCTCGAGATTAGAATATCATTAAATAATACTCAAAAAAAGCATCCGATTGGCACTTTTATCTCCCTAAATTTCATCAAATTCAATAGAAGTAAAGTGTACTTAAGGAAAGGGCTGTTTCCCTTTTTACCTATATCCTCTTGCTCTGGCGAATCAAGAAGAATATCCGAATCCGAATGCAGAAAGGGAGAATCTGAACAGTTTCCAAGAGCTCCTAGTTCTGGAAATATTTTCGAAGCAACAAGCACCATTAATTAGAGTTGTTTAAAGGAAGAAAGGAAAGAAAAACATAGCAGCATGAAGGAAAGGGTCTTTCTTGCATTAAATTGTTATATCAAAGCATATAATAACAATTGATCAGGAGAGGAATTACCTCCCAAGTTTGATAGGTCTGCTGTTAAGTCCGAAAGGCTGAAATCCCAAGGTATTTGAGCCCACGAACTGAGGGAATCTCTAGAATTCCCGCTACCATTATCTGCTGGAAGCTGCAGTCCTACTGAACTAGCTACATCAGACGTAAATGCCATATCATGTGCTGATGTTTCTATTCCCATGGTCGATATCTCCAATGCACTGAATGGGAAATGGCCACTCGAAGCCACTGATGTTGGGCTTACAGGCATATCAGATATGGATAGCATCGCATTGTTTGTTGTCATTGCGAGCGCATCAGTTCCGTTGGTGTCAATCACCATACTTCAGAGCAAAAAAAGAACCATGCTTGTCAGCAGGAATTTGTACAATTTATAATAGTTTCATCACAGAAATTTCATATATCTCCAGAAGTTCAGGACTAGATCGATTTCTTTTCTGTTACAATGAACTTCAACAAAAAAAAAGTAATTGTTTTCAGGCTTCAAAAGCATGTATTAACCCTAAAGAGAGATTGAGAATATATTTTTAAATTGTTTTGAGCAAAGATAATACTTTGGCAACATATCAAAGAACTGGTTAACAGAAAGAGCAACTATTTAGCACCTCAATTATTGATTAGGTGAAGAAATGCAATCCAGAAGTTAAAATGGCAAAGATACTTTGGAAGCATATTTGCGGACTAATTGGCGTACAGGATCACATTTCAGAATGGGATGTAGCTAACAACACTATCCTTGATGAGTGGTACAATCATATTAGTTCTCGTGCAGGTTTATGTATAGCATGGTAAAAGCATATATGTAGCGAGAAGTTTCGATAAGCATATTAATAAAAGATATTAAGAAACTACGTGAAGGAAGAGAAATTCATGGATATCCAAATTCTTTTCAAATGTCCAATACGAGGGAAAAAACAGAGAGCCGATGCTAGTAGAGAAGAGAGTTCTTACTCATTTCCAGTATTTATCCGCATCGGATGAAAACTGCCCGTGCCCGGTGCAGGAACTCCATTTACTACATGACAGCTATTTGTGGAATAACCCATAGAATCAAGAAGAGGTTGCCCTGTAGCTGGAACTGGAGGCTGGTGCACAACGGGGTATCCCATAGGTAAGTTGTTGACTGCACTGCAAACTAGTGGCATTGAATAATGATAATAAAATAATACAGAAAATAGTAATTTAATACACATAAAATAATTGTAATTCAAACCTTTCAGTGGCCTACTCATCTACATCCTACTCAAAGAAAAGAAGAAAGCATTAAGATCTAGAGGGAGGAGGGCACGGGAAAGGGGAAAGACACGTGGAAATAACAGTCATTTTCCAGAGCAACTTAATTGCCAAAATCAAAAAGGCTGGTTACAGGAGAAGAGGGCCGGCCATAAACACCATGATCTCGAAAGCAAAATCCTCCTCTCATGACAAATTAATGATCAAGTAAAGGACACAATTAGAACAATAAAATCTGATTGTAAAAACAAGCTTATTAAAAAAATTCAAATGGAGATTTAAAATAATTGTCAAGAATATTTTTTTGTTGAACAATGGGAAGACCTGTTTATTTTTTCATTTAAGTGATAGCGTCCTGGGGATTAGATGATTGCAATATGTTCTGAGAAAAAACTTACAGAAAATGTATTTCTACCAATCCGCAATGACTTAGCAGTAAAACACGAAAACTTTCAATTCTAGTCAGAAATTCTCCTATCTTTTAAGATACTGTGGCATCAGGAATGAGACTTTCATCATACTGTTGGCAGACAAAGATATATTATTTATTTTTAAGGGAAAAAAGGTATGAAAGGGAACAGTTTAAGAGACAGATGCGCATCCATTGAACATAAGTTAACAATGAAGAATTAAAACATGAAGACTATTTGTTTTGCACCAACAGGTTTTTTGACTCTCTCACATTGGATAAACACGTAGATCTGGCACCATTATGTCTCTAATGAATAGAAGAACATTTAAAATCACATCATTGAGTTTTCAAATAAAATATAGAATATTGTATTTAGCTCAAATAAATGATAGAAATTAAGATTTACCTGGCATTGGATAAATTCCATTCTGCATAGGAGCCAAAGGAACCTTCATAGGCACTGGATACTTCATTAGATGATACTGATGCTCAAGCAAGTGATTGAATAAGACAATTTGTTTCTTCAATTTAAGCCTTATGTAGTAGCCCCGGAAAAAGTCAGCATTTTCTTCTTCTAATTTGTGCCACACTATATTGAGAAAGAAAAGAAAAAAAAAGAAAAAAAGCAATGAATATAGAAGCTTCAGCATTGTAATTACATCGGATTTGAATCCTTAAAGAAGCATATATCAAGAGAGCAACTAATCATAGTACTCAGATGCCAATGCGTAGAAAGTTTCTTTTGATAACCTGAAAAATAGCTACCTAATGTTGTGAACCCGGGATCTATCCTGGCACGATTCAGTAGGGTCTTTACCACCTCATCTCTATTCATGTATAACATTAGGCATCGTTCGATCAAATTCTGGACCTATAGCAGATTACGATTACATTTTTGATATAGAGATTGCAGCCAAAAATTCTTCACGGAATTTTCAAAAAGAATGAGAAAAGACTAAAAGAAAAAATTGTCTTACAAGTTCAATATCATCTCGTGAAACTTTTCTGTTATCAACGGTTGATGCTGAAACTGAACCTGAATCTGGCACAGGAGTCTCTTCAGCATTCTTTGGTTCATTTAGGGACTCGTGTGAAACCTGATTAGCAGGATTAATTTCGGCTGTATTATGTGGATCCTGAAAAAGGTTCTTTATTTAGTCATGAGATGACTAAGACAGTGATACCTCAGAGCAAATGTTAGAGCAGAACAAAGCAAAATCATAAACAGAAAACATCTTTTATAGAGAACAAAAAGAGCTAGATCAACCTGTGTCTTCTTCATTTTAGCTAAATGCAATCTGGCTGTGGACATCCATGACGCTCTTGTATCTTACTATCCTTAGTTAAAAACTGCCTCAGCTTCTCTGCCTGGAAAGTAGAATTTTCTGTTATATGTTCTTCACCATTTGGAACCAAATTCCAAACGACGAAGACTATAAGATGAAACAACCGAAACTACCGATCTTGATGGAATTTAAGGGATCGAGAAAACAAATGAGGTCTTCATCTTTGAAACATAATAGTTCAATTATTACTTGTTTGGTAAGGAGGGTTGGACACTAATAAAAAATATTGAACAGAAAAAAATAAAATAAAAAATCACGTATTGTGATGTCAAGCACAGCCAAACAGATATCTCAACTGACTAACGCCATGAGTTTATGTGTTGTCAATCATTCACAATGGCAACATGTTAAGATAATTTGTGCGAACTTCACATTTTTGTGGTGTTGCAATAACAATCTCAAGCTACAATAACTTAAATGTCTGGCAAGACAAAGGTTTCATGTGGTTCATTACGTCCACTTGACATTGCATGTTTCCACTAAGAAAAAGAAGGTTACAATGGTACTATTGTGTCTCTCAGTGTGTGTCTCAAATTACACCTCTGGTCACTCAAAGTGAACCAATGAATATGGTGACCACTAGTATGTGTTTTCACTCTCATGATCACACTTCTTATGTTTTCTTCATAGACATTATATCAGCATAAACATCAGAAATGTGGAGAAATTTACATTCACCTAAATGTTCAAAGATTGTGCAACCACGAGAAGATGAGTATAAGAAGTAACTTGAGATTTTATTTATGCAGGGAAAATGTGCAGATAAATCTCCATTCTCAGATAGAATACAGACAAACGTTTCTTTTGTTGTCTATGCATCCACGAGCCCAATATTTTGGCATCCATTTCCTTCAATGCTGGTGAATCAAATTGCTATAATAAAAAAGCAACTCATATATGCAGAGCCCTAAAAGAGTGATAGGACAAGAATAACAAAAAGATCCCAATAACAAAAATTCCGACACACCAAATTTACAAGACCCGTTCTTATAATTCAAACTGTCAAGTGATCAAGAAAATTGGTGGTCACATTAGAGAATGTATTTAGCACATTACAAACGAAGTTTATTCAAAAACAAATCAAGGAAGTAAAATTATATTAATGGAAACATATACACGAGAACATGTGTATACTATTAGACTCCAGAGAGTCCACAACAACCATCAATTACGTCAATCCAAAACACCCCATCTCTCCAATCTAACTGACATGTCCTTATTTATCCTCTTGGGGTATATTTGGTACACTCTACTCGACAATACTAGATTTTAACTTTTTTCTCTTCTTCAATATTGTCTAGTATGTTATAGTTTGACCTACCAAACAATCCATTAGTAAGAGACACATTTGTTTCCTCCATTTCCTATCAGTATGAATCCAAACTACAGATATATAAAATCAATTGTGGGAAAAATATGCTAACAAAATATTCTCACATAGATTTTGGATATACTTTTCTTTTCTTTTCTTTTTTGTCTTTGCATCCACCAGCCCAATTTTTTGTTGCATCTCTTCCTTCAAATTTAATATCAATTAATCAAATTGGCTTAACTTCAAAAGGTGAAATAATATTTGCCCTCATCTAAAGGAATAACTAATAACAGGAACAAGAACAATGACAGTAACCAAAATGCATAGCTCCACCAACTCTTCTAGTTTAAAAATATCATCTATAAAAATTTGAGCAATTAAAATTAAATTTTTATTTTCCTACACATTCAAGAAGATGAATAACCTCAAACAATATCAAGCCGAAAAACTGCAAGCTATAATCTATATACATTTTAGAACTGAATAGTAAATACATTAAAAAGTAACCTTTTTTTCTTTCAAGATTTTTCATGTCGTGTACCCAGATTTTTCCTCATTCTTGAAACTCTAAATTTTAACTCAAGTACTTAAGTATAACATCAAATTCTACAAATTTTCAATTCTAATGCAACATTATTCATAGATAAGATCTAAATATTCAAAATAACTGACAATAAAAAAAACTATAAAACAAACACAATCAAAAAAATAAAGTACCTTTTCTTCTGACAGCTTTCAACTTCAAATGGTGAAAAAGTTCCGAACTTTATGTTTGAATCGACGAATTCTAAACTTCCAGGCCCAGATAAGGAAAACTACAGATTCAAGCTCAGAAATTCACAAAAATAAGGGGAAAAAAATAGGAAAAAAAGGTTGAATTCTGATGTGGAAAAGTGAGAAATGGAAGTTCAAGAACTCTTGTTTCTTGAATGACTAACGACAAGGACTCTACACACAGTTATTAAGGTTCCATTCAAGAAAAGAAGAAAATTTCGAAATGTTAAAGGTAAAGAAAATTATGTGCATGTGTGGATCTTGTGAGGGGTTTATCGTGGTTTAGTTGAAGTTGTCAAGCTCAATAGTTCCTTTTCTATGCCTTGTTTGTTTCATTTTCTTTCGACTAAAATTTTATTTGTTTAAAGTCAAATTTTAATTTTAAATGTCAAGTTCACTAATAATACTTATTAACCATCAATTTCTTGAAAAATAGAATTTCAACAAAATAAAATGAAAATGTTTGGAGGCTACGTGTGTAATTAGTTGGTTATAAGTAAAGCCTTCAGAGGAAAAGACCACTAAAGAGAAAGTGAAAGTGAAGAAATGATAGGAAAAAAATCTGCAAAATGACCAAAGCAGATTTACAGTAACTGTTTCATCACGTTGAAGAAGATTCAACAAATGAATTGTCAATAGGAGGTTATCCACTAGATTGAAAATACGGTTGGTTATGGCAAGAAGGGATTCGAGACTTTGATACCGTGGTTTTTAGTTATGTGCTCGAGCTACGAATCGTTTTGAAATTACCGTAGAAAATGAACATTTCCTTACTTCATTTCAGGTTAAGAGGTAAAAGTGCATTTTTCTTATAATGAACCAAAGCTTGATCAATTTTTAAGCGTTGAACATGTGTAGAGTGGACATGATTCGAATTGATTTCGATTTCAATAAAATTGAATCAAATCAAGTACCAATGATTTTTTTTTATAATAGAACAAACCGTTCATTTCTGATTTTGTTTGGTTTGTTTATGGTTCAATGACTAAAGTTTTTAAATTATAAATGCAATTCATTCACTAATGACCAAACTAAGCCCCTATTTGAGCTCCATTTTTTTGGGAAAATATATTTTGGAATAGTAATTTTTAGAGAACGTGGTTAAAAATAAGGAAAAAATTTTAAATTTACGTATAAAATTATTTTATTGAGAAATGTATGGTTGTAAATAAATTTGAAGAAAAATTATATTTGAAAAATGGATCTCAAATAGTCAAAAGTTTGAAAATACAAACATCAAGTCCATGCAAAATATGGTTTAATAATAATGATTCACTAATGTAGACGAATGATAAAAGTCAATAATATCAAGGTCCATCTTCATGATCATCTCAATCGATTCATTTACACGAAACCTTCTAATCTAGATGATAAAAATGAAAAGTAAAATATAAAGTTGAATGTAATAGAATTAAAATACTTTTATTGTATTACGTAGTACTTAACAATTGTTTAATCCATTGCTTGGGTTGTAGCGTTGAGAAAGTCTATAAAAATAAATAAATTGGTTACCTGTTAAATTGGATATTTTGACGTTTGGTGTAATTTGTAAAATAAATAATTAATTGGTCTTTATTAAAAATAGAAATTAAGTGTTCTTCTTGATTCCTATTCTAGTTTTCAGTTATAGGTTGTGTTTGATTTGGTCTGATTGTTTCAATTCTTTGTCCACCTATAGACATAGGTGTAACTTTAGATTGGGTTGTTTTGGATATGGATATTCAGGTTTATAGTGTATTCAAAAAATTCCATTCCGATCTTAATTTTAGAAAACAAATAGAAAAAAATCACGAAAAAAGAGACGAATGACTCGAATGCTCTCTACCGCATCACACATTTTTTTTTTTTTCCAAAAATTAACAAGAAAAAAAAATATATGTTTGACCCGTTGGCCAGCCTAACTTGCCCAATATGAAACATTTCCGTGTTAAATCTCATTCTTTTATAAATGAGCGAGTCTAGTCTAACAAAATATACAAGTTGTGTTGAGCTTATATTCAAACAAGATGTGACAACCTATCTTAAGTGCCTAATCGAGAGCTTTCTCAAGAATAAGCAATTGATAGAGGGAATAGGAATGGTTTTTAGCCTTATCCTTCAAACTATTTCAAATGAGTTTAAGAAAATGATACAGCTGAAATCTTGGTGCAATCCCCAATTGTTCATTGTTGTTTCATCTAGAGATGACAACGGGACGGGATCGGGGGACGGGTTCGGGGAAGGGTACTCTCACCCGTCCCGCCACTCCCTCACCCCTTCCCGCCCCGTACCTTGTCCCACTTTAAACGGGACGGGGTGGAGCGGGACGGGTTCGGGGTGCGGGCTTGCCCCGTTTAATTTTTTTATTAGTTTTTTTTTTCAAAAAATTCTTGTTAACTAATTTTATTTTTTTAATTTGCAGTTAATTATTTTTTTTATTTTTCACGGGACTGGTTCAGGGCGGGGCATCCCACCCCACTCCACCAACTCGTAGGGGCGGATTTTTTTTCGCCCCATTCGGGACATGGCGAGTTTTTTTTGCCATTGAAAGTCACTTTCATCAATAATATTCCAGTCATTTTACAATATTCTAATAATTTCACACTTTTATGTTCATTTGTCGTGGGTGGGGGGGTTCAAAATCAACGTGGTCCCACATCTTAGATCTACTTCCCATTCAAATTGATCTTTTGATCATGATAGTTTGGATGGACTTCCATACTTAATCATGATTAACTAATATATGGACTATATATTTGATAGTTAAATCCGATAAAGTTAAGCATGATTGAGAAAGAAGAATACGTGATAGAATTTGATAGCGCGACTTTTTTTCTGATTTATTTTCTAATTCAAGTCCTATCCTCAATAATATATTATAAATTAGAAAAGTCAATAAACTTATCTGTATTTTATTGAGAACCAAAATTTCAAATTTATAGGAAACGATTAAAGATACAATGATAATAATTTCTAGGACTATAGGGATATAACTGTCATTTACTAATAAACTTACCATTTACAAACTCTCCCTTAAATGATACATTATAAAATATTTGTCAAGTTAAAACATTGTCAAGAAAATCCAGTGAGATAAAACTTAATAGAAGGAAAAAGAGTACAACTGTTCTCTTGATTTCAAGTCTTGTAACAATTTATCATTGTCTTGTATATCAATATCTTCAATATTATAATTTCTAGTGAAGTATATCTCATGTTATCTTGTATAGTCTTTAAATAATACTGTCTTCATATGAAATATTTATAAATCTTTGATGACTGTAGTAACGTGATGATTCAAAAAGGTCTTGTTGATCTATTCAGGAATCTCATATATATCAGAGTATTATTTTAAGGGAAAATATCTTTTAGGTCATGGATATTCATTACACAAAGAATATACATCGTTAAAACCTTATTAGAAAAAATATGTGGAAAAAATCATAATGAAGGAAAAAAGTACATTACTCTCTTCAGTACGCTATTGTCCCGTTAAAAACTTTGCCAAAAAATTCAATGAGACAAAACATTGGTTAAGGAAAAAAGAGTACAACGCGTATTTATTCCCCTCATAATTCAAATCTTTCAAGATAACATTAATAGTCATGTCAAATGAGTTGATTATAATCAAATTTATTAATTGCATTCACTACGGGTCAAATTCCTTGCATTGTCATACTAATAAAATTCCTTGCATTGTCATACTAATAAAATAGAGACTATTAATTGCATTCACTACGGGTCCGTTTGATTGCAATGGTTGAAAGAAAATTTCAGGGAAAGTAATTGCCTAGAAATTATTTTGTAGGGAATTGCTAATTTAGTATTTTTGATTGGTATAATTTTTCACCTTGAAAATTTTCAAATTTTGTGTTCGTTTAGCTTTGTTTTACATGAAAATTGTCCATTAAAGTGATAATTTTTTCCACAATTTGTTATAAAATTTGTTTCCATTGTCAAAAAGTAAAAAAAAAAAAAAAAAAAAAAAAAATTTCCTAAAAAAATCAATTTTTTATTTAAATTTTTTTTTTCTTTTTTTTTTT
>CAIGRQ010184921.1:0-11166 GCA_903798375.1 Fraxinus sp. D2006-0159
CTCAACGGCAACACCGACCTTTTCAACATACGCTAAAACGCTGCAAAATGTCTACCGCAACATTTTTGGCCGCTGCAAAAGCTCTTTTTTGGTGTAGTGCAACGTCCATCAAAGTTTGCTAAAAGTCTGATTTAATATCTACCCCATGTTTGAAGTTAGCATAAGGCTCCCAAAATATTAGGTCGGGCCTTAAAAATAATCATCCTCATGCATATTTGGAGGAATGATTGGCTTGTATCCTCAAACTTGGCAAGTTCATTTTGAATTCTCGTGGCTCAATCAAGAGGAAATTGTTCCCATTGGGACATCGTCTTCCATGCTTTGTCAATTTGTGGAGGAATTTTGGAATTGGTTTCTGATGTCCGCACTCATTTCGATATCTTCACCAACGTGCATTGCATGGAGGTTAAAAGGGAAAATTGCATATTCTTCCTAATAACCAGTGATTGGTATTTAAGTATCAGATCTTTGTTTCTGGAATGGAAAGTTCAACTTTTTAAGGAGAGAATGAAGCTTTAAAGGTAAATTGATGATGCCGGAAAAGATTATCATCTGGAGGAGCACGAGACAAGTATGGATTCATCATATATAATGTGAATAGGGTTGATTCTCATCTTGAGAGAAGATCTAGAATAAGATTTTTTTTATCCATTTGTGTTTGACATCAAAGTCAAAATTTGAAAACTAAAACTATTCAACCCTTCCGAGGAGTTGTTGATTTGGAACTTGCTTTGTAAGGGTAGCATTTTTGGGAATGTCAAAAAGTCCATTTCTACCAAGAATTCACAACTGATTAGATGAAATTGGAGCTTTTCAATTTCTCTTTTGACTGCAAGAATTCCTTCGAAAATGAAATGATAATGTTGCTTTGTAGGAATGGCAAAAAAATCCAATCAACCCGATACCCACCATGCCCCCATCATGTTTCGTCCCGTCTTGAATTTTCACTTATTTAAAAAAAAATCTTCATCTTTTTTTCTTCGTTAGGCCATTGGCTGCCTTTTTATGCAACGAACATTTCTCCATTTAGGAAATATTCTTCTTGTCTAGGAAAATTATTATTTGAGAAGCTTGTTTGTCAATTCAATTAGAGCACGTTTGATTGTGAGCATGAGATTTGCATGGAAAGAAAATAAATTTTAGGCAATTCAATTGCCTAGAACTTATTTGTGTGGAAATTATTAATTAAATATGTTTGATTGATTTAGTTTTCAACATAAAAAAAAATTATACTTGTCCATTTTTATTGGTGGGTAGATAAAAGAAAAGATAGATAAGAGAGAAAGAGGGAGTGAATTACTTGAAAAATAAATATCGCATATCCCTAAAAAAAATATTTTCTTTGATTTTAAGGAAAGTATGATTATGTGACCAAAAATAGGAAAATATTTTTCAATCAAATACCACAAAAGTAAAAAACTATGTGGAAAAAACACATTTTTCATGAAAAATATTGACAATCAAACACACCTTACTGAATTATAATAGTAAATTTCATAATTATAAGGAGCTGAAAAGTAGGGAACTTTTATCTTCTAATTGGGGAATACATGCATTTTTTATGAATTTAACTTCGTTATTTATTTAAGTGAATTTCTTTGTCTATCATTGTGTAGGATAATCCCCGAGCCCTAACCCACCAACCCAACCAACTAACCCAACTCGAGCTCAATGGATGGAAGCACTCCGACCGGCGACCTCCAATGCCTTTGCAAGCTGATCGAGGAGAGAAGCTGGAAGAAAGTTGTCTGCTGATATCTACTTGCCTCTATTTGGAGGAATTATGATAGAGGAAAGATGGGTTCTCAACATATATTTGTTCCTCTCATTCCCTTCACCTTTTGTTTTCCGTATTTCTTAACACTTTTTTTCTCGCTTCTAGGCAATCTACATTCATTACGCTGCATTTCAAAAGATTGACGACTAGAATTAGAAAATTGAGCAAATCATTTGCAAATTGCAAGAAAAGTCGGATGCATTGACAGGAAGCAAAAAGTTGGTGGATGAGAAAGAGGTTCTTATGATATACAAGGTCCTACTATCATCAAGGTTTCAAAAGAACTTCGATCACACCAACCAACTCTTGTTACTTTTCTGTGCAAAAGTAGAAAAAATGTGACCGTTGCCTTTGAAAAGTGATCGTTGCCATTGAGAATATATGAGGAGCAAGTCAAATGTTGCGACTGGGTGAGGTCCACTATTGGTTGAATTTCTTCTACAAATGAGAAATTAATGGGAAACAAACAGGGCTAACCATAAGTAAAAATGGCCTCTTTGACATAAAAAGACAGACATGCCCTACTTAAAGTTAATATATTACTAAAATAAGGTAGAATAAAAATATATTAAATATCATCTCAATTACAAAATAAAAACAACACTTTAAAATTTAAATTTCAAAATAAAGTCTCTTTCTTTCTTCAATTTTTCCAACACAACTTACGGCTCTTTCGTTCTTTTTCCACCATATCAATGATGTTTACAATCAAATTGGAATTTTACAAGTTGGTGCATGTCAATTAATTTAAGATTTTCAACAATGAAAAAAGTGAAATAGCTTAATCAAAGATTTTCAAATATGTAATTAATATTGATTGTTTGACTTTGACTTAAATTAAAATTATATTTTAATTCGGACCAAACAGACCCTTAGTATATATATGACTTGTTTACTTCATGATTATGCAACTCACCGTACCTTACTTTGGATCATATATATAAAGACATTTTTAGTAAACTACACCAAAAATACTAAGCATAAGTAAAAAAGAGAGTCGTGTGATAAAAATTGTAAATTGTCTCGCCTCATTCATAATGTGCATAAAATTTCTCATAAAATAAGCAAACCATTAAAATTTGTAAATAACCAAATGAGGGGATTTGCATGATTAGACCCCCCAACCCACCCCACCCCAGCACCTCAAGAAAAATTCCACAAACACTTCAAGCCATTTTACATAAGCATAAATGAACTGCATTTTCTTTTTGTTTCCAGCAAAGACTAAGTTAAAATTTTGGATACTTTGTGTCTCAAATATTTTCCGTTGACTGAGATATCAGTGGCTGAGCGAGTGAGGACTTGTTATAATTGGTTATTGTTCGGTTGGTCCCGTGGTCCGCGTTGGACTGAATCGCATCCTTTTGCATTGAGAATTTCCTTTCTTCATTTTTGCCCCACAAGACAAGGTATAACCCAACTATGATCAACACTGCTCCAATTATCCTGTGCATCGCAACCACATGTAAATAGTTGGAACTGACCACTAAAAAGGATCAAAGTAGTGACAAAAAATGAAAACTAAATTTCGCGTTTAAAATTTTTCAAAGAGAACTCTTGTTTCTTCGAAAGCGTTCTTGCTTGTTCCCAAGTTGAAAAGGACGAAGTTTCCTTTTCTGGGTAGGCATGGCGCGAAGGACAAAGAAGTGTGAGATAAGACATTTGAGGTGTCAAACAAACATATTTGAGTATGGATAATAATTGAGTCGAACATCTACTCATCAAAATATAGCCAGACCTACTTTAAGTAAAGGTCTTAAATCCCATGATCAAAATCTGTTACTATATGCATTTACAGACACAGAAGGGACATTCATTAATGGAGGGAAAATTCATGTTAATTCAAACCGGTCAAAGAAAGGGTGAGAAATAACCATTTAAAACAATTCTATGGTTGAGAATTATCATTGTGGGGGTGTCATAAAATTGCATTATAAATGAGGACTGGACCAGAAAATGCAAAGACAAGGAAAGCAGATGTATGACTAAACATTAGTTACTTAAATTTACGTTTTTGAAGATGTTTAAACATGAAATTTCCTTCCTTACAAAGAGTGTGTTTGGAAAAATCTATTGAAGAAAAAAAAATTATTTGAAAGTAATTTCTCATAACTTATTTATAATCTTCTCATGTATGGATTAGCTAAGAAAAGTTACTTTTGAATACTATTGCCCTTTTTCTTTGTAGGTTTAGATAGACTTGGATTTTATATGTAAAAGTAACACTAAAGAGGAGAGAGATTGATCTTAAAAGTTTTTATTTTTGGGTTTAGACATGTATTTTTTTTTTCCTTTTTTTGTTAAAGGTGATCGATGGATTTCATCCTCCTCTCAAAAGGAGGCTCGAATCCATGTCACATGTCTCGTGAGGCTTTGCTTTTACCACTTAAGCTAGGCGTTGCCCTCGTGTATGTTTTTATAAGTAAGAAAGTTACTTAATTTACAGTAATACATCATACCCTCCCAAGTAGAATTCCTCTCCCAGAGCAACGGAGGCCATAATGGCGACTACTAGCGTCTGAACTGGCTGATAGACCGCCACGAATACGGGGCCACCCTTTTCAATGCACCATATCTGTACAGCAAATGCAATCCCTGATGCCACCACTCCCTGCACGCATATACTAAAAATTAATTTAAATAAATAAATATTTCTTCCTCGAAAGTTCTTTTAAACAAGGTTATTCCATGGGGTATCATCAAAGGTCGACAGTTCAACTCGTCTCTACTTATCATGAAAATTGTCGAAGTATCAATTTTTGGATAAAAATGAATATGGTCGAGCAATATGTGTCAATAGCTTGGCTGTCATGTTACGATTTGGAGAACGCCAGTGGGATATGGAAGGAAACATAGACCAATCATCTGATATCACATGACTTGACTGAATTGTAGCCCCACTTTGTTTTGAACTGCTTTAATGGCAAGTTTGCTTAGCTCATCTCAACTCGATTGAACTTGTACCGTACAAGTTTTTCACATCTCTTTCTTTCCACTGTAATTTTGTTCCACTAGACTAGACATATTTGACAAGTTTTCTAGCGCCTCTCTTCTTTATCCTTTCTAATATTGTTAAAAAGATTAGACGGGACACTACAACTCATAAGTTTTATGTCTCTCTTTCTTTATACATATCTTATTTTGCCTAATGCAAGAACAATGCCCTCTATGATTCACAGATACGACGAATAAATGTATGTCTTTAATAATATCGAAACCTCCTTAATTAACAAAATTCAACTCTTTTTTTGTTTTCTATTTAAAAATGTCGTCCATTGGTATCCATTCCTATATACTAGAAGTGCATGTCTAGATTGATAGGAAAGGAGCAAGATTAAGTGTTTATTTTTCTTAATAGTAGAAAATGCAACTGAAAATATTAACTTACTGCATAGAAAACACCGAAGAGCTCTCCACCAGAGTGAACAAGCCAAGCCTGGAGGTCTCTCTCCATAAAAGCAGCAATAACAAGAAACTGTATAACTCCGAAGAAACACTGGTAAGAAGTAAATGAAAGCCTTGCAGGGTATTTCTTGAGTATTGGAGCCTGCAAGACAAGCCATGCAGACCACGACAGGCAATGACCAACCAAGAAAATGCACCCCAGTGTCCAGTTCTTGCCATCAGCATTTCCTAAGTTAAGCAACATTATTGGTGCAGTACTTTGCACTGGTGATAGAGAAGGACTATAAATGGTTGGACCTGTTGAAGACGGGATTTGAATAAATACACGAGGCACCTCTCTATCGTAATAAGCTTTCACATGAGATGGTTAATAACATGGTATTGGAAGACAAGGCAGAAGCCATGATAAGTCTCGCTGCCACCCATTATGAAAATTGTCGGATCTTTAATCGAAAAAGGAATATGGTTTGTAGCTTTTTGAAGACAAGATTTAAATGAATACATGTGACTCCTCTCAATTAGCTTAAGCTTTACCTTTGTACAGTGTAATTACAGAAGCTCCAGTGACGCAGAAGAGTGTCCCAACTACTTTTGAGATACCATCTTTTCGATCAAGTCTTACCTTTTCAATCCTGAATATCAGTGATGCAAGACAAAACATTAGAATTGGATCAATTTTATGTTAATGGGAGTGTTGTAGTCTAAACTTTTAGATGTGCTAGTTAACATATTTAGTATCGAAACAGACAAAAAGAATTGGACTCAAGTCGTGTCACCTCTATTTATAAAAATTGTACACTTCTTGATCAAAAAAGGAATTCAGTCAACATGTGAGGGGCTTGTTATAAAAGACAAAATTCCAATGCATACATGAGGCACCTCTATGGCAATTCACATTTTCAGATGAGATGTTGACAAGTTTATAGGATTTATGATACAGAGAAAGTGTAAACAAGAAATAATGCAAGAATCAAAAACTTATTTCAACAAAATTGTGAGTAATAGCCACCAAATGATAGAAGAAACCAATACTTTCTTTGAACCTAATGCGTCTAAAAAAAACTCTAGCTAGTAAAAGTGGAACGAGATTGTATTATCAAGATAAGGAAAAAAATGTTCATTTGACCTCGAATTCATAGAACTTGGCCAAAATCCCACTCTCACGAAATCCATATGAGTTTTATTTAGAAATCAATTTACCGTCGAAAAAAAATGGCATTAATTACTCAAACCCGGCGCCATTGATGGAAAGTACTTGGTCAAATATCGACCTTAAAACATTGAGGCCTCATGACGGTCTCTACCATGTACAAATACTTGACCTTACATAATGCAACAATTGATGCATATAATTGTATAATAGCTTGCCTGAGTATTGCAGCCATCAAAAATGTAATGGCTGGCACAGAATTTTGTATTGCAGAAGCAAAAGTTGGCGATGTATTGTCCAATCCCAACAAGTAGAATCCTTGATTTGCAGTCATCCTGTCATTGTTCATTACAATCTTTGAAAGCATATTTATAGTTACTTGAAAAAATATGACATCTGGCTGGGGTGAATTTTATTTTTAAAAAACGTTAAAATCTTATTTATTGTATTGTTCAATTCTACATATCAAATGTCCTATTAGTACTTTTCATGAGCACGACGATATCATACCCAACAACTGCGAGGAGGAAGAATTGAAGGATGAATGACCATGTAAGAGCTGGCCTCTCTTTCCTGAGTAATCAAACAAAGAAAGACATACTTGTCAGGACACATTAAGCACAGACATATATCTAAGTATTGTGTTATAAATAAAACGATTTTAGAGACGTACTTTTCTAGAAAGTAAGCGAAGGGAAGGAGGAGAAGCAAGGCAAGAATGTTCCTATAGACTGCAAAAACAATCTTGCTAATGCCCATGTTAAGGGCAGCTCTGGACACAACATGGAAACCAGCATATCCAAATTGCAAGGCCAACATGGACAAGTGCAATTGAAACTTCTCTGGTATTGAACACATTCTGATCTTATCAGTGATTGAACTTGCAGCTGTATCCGCCATTGGAGAAGCAGAAAACAAAGAAAAGATAGAATCAAACTGAGAGGGAGAGTAAAAAAAAACTTGGTGATTTTAGGGTAGAGTTTAGGGTGCTATATATAGTTAGAAAAGTGAGTGAAACGCAGGTGTGGTATATAGTGTCGATTGAATAGTACAATAGACAAGGTTTTAATTTTTTTTTAATTAATACCATCCAAAAAAGTCGTGAGGGGGAAGGGTGACCCTCGAGAGGGATCTTAAAAGATGTTTGTGTCAAGTATTCTTAGTCATCAAATGTTTTTTGTTGTCTCCCACATTCTTCTCAATTCCTACAGCTGACAAAACAATCCCCATTGCACTGCTCAAAGAAAAAGAGAAAACAAATACATGGACACAGGGAGAGAAGGGGTGGGGAAGGCTCTGTCCTGTTTGGTTCAACTTAAAATTTTGATTAAAATTTAAGTCAAAATTAGTAATTAATTTTAACTACACATTTCATACGTCTCATAACTTTTTAACGACATATTTTATTAACTTTTATTAAAATCTACTAAAAATCAGATTTTTTTTTTTTTTTGTCTAAATCAAACTGGGCTATATGTTTAATAGGTATTGTATTGGACTCATGCCATTAATGATGATAATTGAGAGCCAGCAATGGGTTCTCAAATGTTTATGTGTTGGTGTCTCAAATTAGTTGCAGTTTGTTCATTGTGCGGTGATTTTAGAGTAATTTGTAAAATTGAATATTTTCCAGTTTCACTCTACAATTCCTGAAAATGGTTGTGGATTTTTATTTTAATTTTCACCTTGGTAGTAGAGTTTTAGTGGAACTTTATACATATCTCTGCACTGTTTTATTTTATGGGGACAGAACACCATTGAACTTACAAGTGTTCTTGATGTTTGTATATACAACATCATCACAAGCTGATAAATGCAATGTATTCATGCTTTATTTATTCTACATATATGAGCACTTCAATTCGTTTACAATTAATTATTTATCTAGCATTAAAAAAAACACCTTTAAGTTTAGCTCCACATTCTCTCATTACAAAACAATATTTTCATGCCCCCATGGATGTGGCACAATGGTAAAGTAGGAGAGTTCTCTACGGAACATCAAAGGTTCGAATCCCCGCGGCAGCTAGAAGGCAATATTTATGTTGGAAGAAAACATTTAAAATGTCGGAAGGCAGAAGTCCACAGGAAGAAAAACCGTCGAATGTCTGGCCCAAGTGCGTATAAACTGTGATTGCATCTAGATTAACCCGGGTGGCGAACCAGGGAGGAAGACCGCCACTCCTCAGGATTAGTAAAACGAAACTTCTTGAGTCATAAGAAAAAAAAACAATATTTTCATATATTATTTGAATTATTTTTATCCAATAAATGTGTATGCATCTGTCAACCTATCTATACGAAATCATTTGTACATATTAGAAGAATTCAATATAAAGTAGGATAGTTAGTGCACAAGACATTATTTTGTATGTTAATCAAAAATTAGTTGTTCACAACCATAGAATAAGAGGTTTGCACTATATTCTGTTAACGGATGTAATAATTGTTCTTCTAGCAATTGGGTTATCCACTTTGTCTTGACCATAGAGAGAGCATCTTCAAAATAATGACACTAGTATACTTGGTATCCAAAAGTGTATTGGACATGTTCATTTTTTTTTTTGTAAGAGTTTTATTCTAATGCATGACCACGCTAAAATAAAATTGCTTTTGTGATTTTATATATCTCGAAATGTCAGGGGAATAAGCCAATACTAATAACTCATTGGACAAATCAGATCGAATAATCTTTATTCAATTATTATAATGAGATTTATATACATCTGATTGAATCCCTTTCGTAGCTTCTATAAAGTATAAGGACTTAATTATGTATATATTAAAGTTTAAGGGTTTCACATATTACCTGATCGAAGTCAACAGAGGACAAATTCGAATTAAACAAAAGTCAAATTTCAAATTTGACCACATATGATAAGATTGATAGATGGAAGTGTTCTAGGTTGTTTAGTACATAAGTCTCAAGTTCCAAATTAGATTTTACAATAACCTAAACAAGGAATAACTTATTCAATTCTCTATATAAAGATTTGAAGGCAAGAGATTTTTCACAACGAGCTTTCTTCATCTCCAAAAACTAGCAAGTCGTGTGCTCTTAAAGTAAATTCTTGTTTTGATATTCTTAATCACATCTTGGTGCCCACGAGCGATTTGATCCGATTAAGATTAAAAAAAATCGAGCACACTGATTTTAAGATTGGTCTGCTCAAATTAGCCATCATCTTGCGGGGGCACGTTAAAGGATAAAAATCCAACATCGAACAACGATGAAAACATAGATCAGCTTATAAATAATTGTGTTACTACTCTTAATAAAGTTGACATTTTAAGTATTTTTGCATAAGTTTTTCCTTCCTTTGTTAAATACAGATCAACTTGTACAAAGTAGCTGTCAACAGACGATCCTGTCTTTTTCTCCCCATTTTATGGATATTTTAGCCTAAAATTCTATTTACTTTTTGATAATATATATACAAGTAAATCAAATTTAAAGGGTCTGTACCCTTTTTATGATAAAGAAACCAAATTAACACACAGTTTTGGTACTTAATTGATTAAGATTTTCGACTTATAACCCACCATCGAAGCTTGCTCTCAGGTGTGCGAAGTCTTTAATATCAACTACTCTGCTTTAAGAAACATTGTGTCCCCCGTCACTTGAGACCAGCATCATTCTATAATTCCTCATTAGTTTGATTAAAAGTCTTTGAAGAATATCTTTTTACACACAAACTATGTAAGAATATAGTGTTGCTTTGAATTCTACAAAGTGACACTTATATTTTAAATGTCAAGTTTAAGGAAAGCAAAATTGTCATTTATAAAATGTCGTCTTCGAGCACTTGCTCATGTAGGGACCGAATTTTATTTCACATTAGAACGTCGTCTGAAACTGAAAGTAGTAAAGAAAACAGAAGACCAAAAATCTCCCGTTCACATCATAACAAGAATTAGACGTTGACTTGATCGAACGCTTTCTTCGTCTAATCTTTTCAAATGATATGAGATTATAATCTTTTCTAGCTTTCGTTGATTTTTTCGAATTTTTTTATAAATAAATATAGGTAGTTTAGAAATTTGAAATTGTGGTCTATATTTTCTCTCATAATATTATGTTGCCGTATATAGATTAAAAAATTTAAATTTCAAAAAGAAACAACTTTATTTATTTAAATTTTATCTTCAATATAAAGTAATGAAAAAAATGGCAATTGGATTCGACTCTATGTATAACCTAGCTCACACCTTTAGATATTTGAATTTTCTCTATTGTTAGTTTAATTTATCAATTAAGCTATACGTACAGAATGAGTTTCACAGAAACTCTACAGAAATTCAAAAGTCCACCATGTGTCAGGAAAGGAAAGGAAAGGACTGTTTCTTTTGGAAAAAATTATTCATAAATTCATTAATTACTTATGTTTTTGTCCAAACTTTCGGGCTCACCACGGAATATTAAACGAAGTCGAAATATTACANTTCATTAATTACTTATGTTTTTGTCCAAACTTTCGGGCTCACCACGGAATATTAAACGAAGTCGAAATATTACATTCTTAATATTATTTTGAAGTATTCACGGCCTAGTATTTTACGTCGTTAATAGTGTGTGAAACGGCCAACTGTAGCAAATGTTACGGCGCGTCAAAGTAGGCCATTCCAAACAAATATTTCGAGAATTTCGAATTTTCGATAACAAGCTAACTTTGAAAATTATTCGACAATTGTACGCTAGTCGAATCCATAAATCTTCTATACCTTCTCGAAGCTCATTTCGAGAGCTATATCAAAGACATATCCAATTATCCAATTGAATATCGAAAATAGTTAAACATACGTCAAACGTGTGTGTTAAAAAGAGACGCATAAC
>CAIGRQ010184964.1:0-10431 GCA_903798375.1 Fraxinus sp. D2006-0159
AACATATGCAAATAATACTTATTGTTCATCATATTTACAATCCTCTCTAAATTCAATAGGAGAAAACTGATCTCATCCGAGAGTAGTAAAGCAACCACTCTGACTATTGAGAGGAAGCCAATCTATGGTAGCTCATACTCATCTAAACCTCTTGTTTTTGCAGCTTTAGATCGGACACGTGAAGTTTACTAGTATCTTTTTTCTGTGTTGGTAATTTACTATTACCATTATGTTTGACACTATTATATCAACTTGCCATTTTGCTCTAATTCTGCACATGGTATTCTAAATTAGATAGTTTAGTCCACACTACACTATATTATTGTAAAAATACATGGCCATTAGATTGGGAAATTCGTTTGTGATATAGCCTGCTTATTGACTTCATTACTTTCATTCATAAAAGGATGAAGTTTTGTCATTGCTTCACATTTATCTTCTTCATGATGGTCTTTTGCAAGATTTTTACTATATATACTACATGTTTCATAGGTAGCAGCAATCGCAATTATCATGCATATACTGGTGATGTTATGTCATCCATTTTTGCCGTAAATAGTTATTAATAAAACATCTTCCTGTAGTCTAGTGTATATTACTTTGAAGATGGTAATTCGTTTCCATAATTTATAAGCATGTATGTTAGTATTACTGTCAATCTTTAGCTCTCTGCATGATACTTATCTTTAATATTTGTGAGTTGATGAAATATAATAAATCCTTCATTGTTGTACACGAGCGTCTTAAACCTGAATTAATTAATTTTTATGGTTTGTCCTTTCTTAGAGTCGAGTTTTAAGTCTTTTACCTATCACATGGGCGTAGCTTTGACAATTAAGCTTCTAAAGAAAGTGGTGTTGTGCCTAGAACCACGACTGTCCAAAATGGTCATAGTAATGGTGCAAGTAGCCTTAGTTATACGACACGGACCTTTGCATAGCCATCAAACGAGGATCCTTCTATTCAACATTCCATGAGAGACAAGCTTTTAGGAATGAAAGAAGTGGACTGAATTACTAGGTCCAGGCTCTAGCACTACCTCAGATAATTCTGTGCAGCATTCTGCAAGAGATGTCCCTCTACAACCATCGAGCATGCCATTAGATATGACAAGAAATGGATCTGAACTGGGTGCTGCTAGTTTGGAACTGAAAATGCATCTCTAATTTTGGGGAACAATCCAGAAGCTTCTCAATCGGGTAATTCATAGGCACATCAATCTGTCTATTCGTCTCACTAGCTGGAGTTGGAAAAATTGCAAAAAAGATAAAGATGAAAATTTAGAACTGCACGAAGTATGGTCCTTATAACTTTGTTTTTTTTTTTTGCTCCATTATTTTTGGTTATGGAAGAGGAAATCAATGTCTTCCATAATGTGATCAACTTACAGAAATTACGACTAAAATTAGCATTCAAAGAGGAGATTGATCAACTACATAAAAAATCATGACATGTAGTTTGAGTATGGATGAGGAATTTGTGGAGAAAAAAGAAGCTACGGAGACCGGCTACAACAAAGTCGAAAGAAATAAAGTATTAGCTGAGACAATATACAGGACGTAAATGTAACAAATGCAAATTTATTATAAGAAATGGCCATCGATATGCATGGTAAATTTCAATATGTACATTCAGCTCAACATCTCATGAATGAAAAAAATTACTATTGCCGGATATGTTACATAAATTTACAAGACACCTTTCATCTTTTTTAAGGTAGCTATTGTCATAATCTTCTATTTTTTAGTTACTACAAACCGGTGATGGATGAGGTATCAACATAGTTTCCATTAGATTTATTACGTTCAATATTGTAATTGATAATTTTTTGAACAAAAAGGACTTAATTGAATATGTGTAAAAATTAAGAAGTGAAGTGTAATGTCGTATAGTTGAGTTAGGTAGTCTCGAGTTCGAGTTTGGAAACAAGGAATGATGAAGACAAAATATTAATTTTAGGAACTTCGGGTTTGTCCCTTTTTGGCGAAATTCTGTCGTTTAGGCCCTCAATAATTTACAAGACACCTTTCATCTTTTCTAAGGTAGCTATTGTCATAATCTTCTATTTTCTAGTTACTACAAACCGGTGATGGATGAGGTATCAACATAGTTTCCATTAGATTTATTACGATCAATATTGTAATTGACAATTTTTTGAACAAAAAGGACTTAATTGAATATGTGTAAAAATTAAGAAGTGAAGTGTAATGTCGTATAGTTGAGTTAGGTAGTCTCAAGTTCGAGTTTGGAAACAAGGAATAAGCGGTGCTGGAATTTAGCTAGCTTCATGCCGGCCATCACTCGAGCGACAGAAACAGAACTATTGTCACTCGCTTATCGCCAGGCGTCGCTCGAGTAACAAGTTTCCTCGCTTGAGCGACGTATTTATGGGAGATTTCATGTACTGGGACGTATCTCATAAAGGTTGTCTTATTGTGCCTCATTGTTACAACATATTTAAAGTCATCTTTTGAGAGATTCAAGAACACAATTCACTGGTGGAATAATTTATATCATTCTTGAAACCTGGTAACCAAGTTTTAGGAAAATATCAAGGTTCGTAAATCCAAAACACCTAACTTCCTTAACACTTTGAGGAGGTACTCTCTCAATTTGGCATTGGGATATGTGGACTGTAAGAACACGAAAAGTACAAGAACTCGAGATTCTTGGAATCCCATTTGGAAAAGACAACTGTAGAAGATCGGGAAGTTGGAAGGTGACAGCAGATCTTAGAAACTACATAAAGTAGATCGAGAAGTCTAATGATTTGGTTAGACAGCATCTAACTTTAGAAGATCGGGAAGCTGGTGGATACAATAGATCTTGGAGATTATAGGAATTACAACAGTGGGTACTAGTGAAATTTGCTATGATGAAAACGGACTGTAATCTATATTGTCTATAGTGGAGGTAACTGGCTTGGTCCCGGAGTTTTTCCTATATTAGGTTTCTCCGTCAACAATTATTAGTGTTCTTTATTGCTTTCTATATTACAAACTGTAGTATTCAAATATAGAAAAATTGGACGTGTATACTTAATCATTTAGAAACTATTAAAAAGTGACTTGTTGTTTTGAATATAATAATTCTGCATGATAAATGTGTTTTACACACGAATTTTGCACCATTTGAGCTTAATATGTTGGCTAAATTTTTCGTATATAGAACGTATTTAATGTGTTTGCTAGTGTTGTGTTGAAGGTATGGTAAGATGTGAAGAAATAAAATGTTGAAGTAAGAAAAAGAAAAAAATAGCAAAAAATTGGCGCTCAAGCGCCACCACGAAGCGTCCAAGCTCCGGAAGTGAAGCTGAAAATAAAGCTAAAATGCAATGCTAAAATGAGAAATCAGCTGATAATTACCATAAGGTAGTGCCTGGTCTCTAGGAAATCAGAGAGGCAGCGTCCAAGCTTTGCCTGTTTAAGGAGCCGCACCGCCAGTCAGGTTTTTTTTTTTTTTTTTTTTTGCCCCGAAACTTGGCTAAAAAATATAGGCTCAATCCGAGCTTTCGGATCAGGCCTTAGCGAGCCAAGTCGAGCTGAGCCAGCTCGTTTTATATATATTTTTAAAAAAAAAATCAGCAAAAATTTAAAATTTTGCAGTTTTAAATCATGTCATAATTCAAACTTCAAATTTGGTTGAAACGGATATATTTTTTTGCTATAAATATGAGGTAAAACTTTGATAGGATATTATAAGTTTTTAAATTGATTAGTTTAAAAAAATAAGCAACTTTTAAATTTATTTGTTTCAAAACAGTTGTACATGAAATATTTTATTTGTGTACAATTGAACTCCGTCTACATTAATTGTAGCCGGTCCAAAATCCGAAAAAAGGAAGAGAGTTGTAACTTTTATTTAATTTATAATTCATATAAATTGCAAAAAAAAAAATCTTTTAAAAAAAATTAAATTTTAAATTTGCCAACTACAAACTTTCTAATTTTTTTTTTTTTAGTTTTACAGTTTTTTTTGGTGGCTTGGCTCGTCATAGGTTGAAAATGGCTCATGTGACTTGTCTAAAAAGATATGTTGTTCCAGTGATACTATGGTCATGTGGAGGCGTTTGTTTCAATTTTAGGCAATATTTTGATTCTGGATTATTTAGATCCTGGTCGGATTTCGAGTTTTGGTAATTGTGTTACTGTAGCTGTTAGACGCTTTAGGGCAAATTGTGGTGGTTCTAAAGCAATAAATTCACATCTCTCCTTATTTATAGACCCGCAGATTTGGTTCGCTTGATAAATTCGTTTATCATTTTTAAATTTTCGTACTAGTATGCCATCGTGTGGGTTGACCATTACGATTTGGGTTATCGTGTGGGGGTAACCATTGCATGCAGCTAGAATTTATAAATTATTTGCCTTATTTGAATTGTTAATTTTAAACGATAAAAATTGCTTATTTGGTCTTTGATATAATTGTTGATTAAGTCAATGTGTGAAACTTTTATTGAGTGAGAAATTGGTTTCATTAGCATACCTCTCCATTGCATTGATTATTTCATTAGAACACCTAGATTTTACCTGTTTGACAATTTCCTTAATCCGAGATCGTGAATTTCACGAAACCCTAGAATCTAAAACAATGTATATTGTGAACTTATGATTGGAGCGTTTATTCTAATTGTGTCTGTACATTTTGGCTTGTCTGTGTCCTAAATGGCAATACATTTTGATTATGAGAATTTTCAATGGAGAATGAGATTTTTCTATTTGGTGATAACAAAAGATTTCAAAATTTATAGATGACAAATTTTTTTTTATGATTTGTCAAAAGACCAAAATGAAGAATTTGATGAGCTTGTTTACACTTTAATTATTTTACATATGTCAGATGTTGTTTTGAGAATTGTTGGTAAAGTTAAAACCACAAAAAAAACTTTGAAAAAAATTGGAGGACTTATATTTTCTTAAGCTTACTCCTAACAAACTTTACTTATTTGAGAAGTTTTTTTGTTCTAAAATTGATCATTAAAATGATTTGATTCCAATTTAGATGTATTTAACAAACTTATAGCTGTGGTAAGTCTCAACATTTTATAAGGGATTGTCATAAGAAGAAAGATAAGCAAAAAGAAAAGATGAGAGTGAGACGAATGTAGCCATTGAGTCTAGTTATGATTAAAGTGAGGTTTATTGATAATAAATCTGATTACTATATTTGCATATGTGTGAAATCTCATTTGCATGAATAATTAGTTGATTCTGGTGCATTATTCTATTTTGCATTTCATTATGTTTGATGTATATTTTTTTTGCATGAATTTTAGAGTGATAATATTGCTGTGTGTAATATGTTGCATGCATAGTGGTTAGGATTGCTATTGTGGGGATTGGCATTAGGTGTATTCTTACTTTAGTAGGTGCATTAGCAGTAAAAATGTCAACCAATAATATGGAATATAAATGTCTGAAGGTGCATTGGTGATATGTAAGGAGTGTGTGGAGAATAACATTTGGATCACGAGAGGTGATTACATGTTTGGAATCCTCTATTTGTTAGAATCCTGATCAGGGTGGAGTGAGATAGTGATACTCGTATCATCTCTATTAAGTGGGACTCATTATCAACCTAGGTTAAGAAATACGAGCAAGACGGAATGTGGTAAAATAATTGTGGTGAGATCTTTTCTTGGGTTCATTTATGCATTGATTATATATGTTAGCTATTTACTTGATTAATTTGGTGTTAATTTGATGTTTTTTGTATGTTGAACCTGTTGAAAAGATTTGCGTATTATCATATGTTGTGTATTCATTGCATGTTTTATGACTATGAGTTATTATATGCTCTTGATTGATTACTATATATCTAATTGTATTGGGTTCCTTACCTTGAATCTTGGTGAGTACATGATGCATGTGTGGTATGTATTTTGGGTTCAAGACACGGGTAATGTCTGTGATTTTCAATTTTATTTGGTTACCTTGATTATGCAAGTATAAATTTGGTGTTGTTTGCTTGTTTTATTGGGTATTAAGGTTAAAATTTGTTAGATTTTGATATTCAATAAATTTGAGTGATAATATTAAAATGAGTTGGAATAGCTATATCATGACCAAAGTTGATTAGCTCAACCCGAAAATATTTTTGGCTACTAGAAACAACTATTAATTGTGAAAATTTCATAACTAAGAGATTAAGTTTCATACAATTCAAATTTAAGAGATAAGGTTTAAAATTTCAAATTTCAGATTTTTAAAGGTTTAAAATATCAGATTTTTTTAAAATTTTATTTATAAATTAATTAATTAAACATATAATTTTATTAATTAATATATTAAGGTCACAATTCCATATAATTGGTCACAAATCACAAATCTTATATGTCACAAATTATTTTACGGTTATAATTCAAAAAATTTATAAGTTACAATTTGTTCATCGGTCATAAATAGAAATTGAAACGTCGCAAATTATTTTACAGTCACAATTCAAAAATCTTATATCTCACAATTTGTTCATTGGTCACAAATCAAAAATTGTACAAGTCACAAATTATTTTACGATCACAAATTAGAAATTTTATAGGTCACATTATTTTACGGTCACAAGTCAGAAATTTTATAGGTCACAATTTGTTTTTCTGTCACGAATCAAAAATTTATAAGTCATAATTTATTTATCGATCACAAATCACATAAATTATAACTCACAGCTTTGTTTAGGTCACATTAGTTTTTTGTCACAATTTATCTTTTTCACAGATTAACCAATTTAATGGTTATAATCAACCAAATAATTTATGACCACAGCCAACATTTGTGATCACCATCACAACACTCCATCTAGCAGCAACACCGCCACATTCGCCACCACTACCACAACCTGTCGACCACCATTTCCAACTACAAAACTGTCATTGTTACCGCTAGATCCACCACCACTAAATTCAACAAATATCACCGCAACTGCCAGATCCACCAACAACGCCGACAACAAAAACCACAGCCTCTACCAGATCAAAATCGCCACCCAGACACCACCAACAAATCATATCCAAAATCGCCAGCATCCTATACCACCACCAGCACCTTACACCGCCTCCAGCATCACACTCCACCACCACCACCACCACATCCTATCCCACCACCATCACCACTACAGCTAACTCCTCCCCAGACCACCAACTTTACTATCGCAGCCAACATCATGACCATCACTACCCAAAGACCACTAAAAAATCAGATCACAAGCCAGACTTCAAAGCATCCTGGATGTCACACAACGACCACCATTAACTCACTAGACCGCCACATCACAACTACTGCAGCCAACATTACAACCAGGCCAGACTTCACAGCAATCTGGATGCCGCATCCAACCACCACTAACTCACCAGACCGCCACAGCAATGAACATCACAACCATCGCAAACTGGACGGAGTGGCCACCGCGCCCATCACCTCTTCGATCCCAACACCTAATAGATTCCTCCAACCCACCATACCTCTCTTTCCCTCACACATCACAAGTTCAGTCACTGACGATCCCTTCAAATGTCGATATCTCTATCTGCGGCACAAGCAATCGCACACCACACGTCGCGTGCAATACTATGACAACGCTGCGTGCTGCTAACAGTATCGCGACAACGACCGACTCTTTGAATATTGACCACAAGTCTAGCTGCACCTGCGGCTGTGGGTGAGAGATAAAGAGAGGTGAGAGAAAAGAGAAGAGTATGAGGTTTAGAAAGAGAGAAAGAAAGGAGAGATGTAAATAGGGTCTAGAATTGAAATTGTGTAGGATAGATTATTAATTAATTTTATAATATTATTATTAAAATAAAACTTTGAATTAATATCTAATTTTTGTATAAATAAACTTAAAATCTGATTTTTGAATTATTATCTCTAAAATTATTTTTATGTAATTTCCACTTATTAATTTGTGTTGCTCGTGATCTGTTCATTAGTTGGATAGCTAAGGCTTTGTTCTCTTTGTCGTTTTCTAGCCGTTTTCTATTTTTAATTTTTCAAAACAGCGAAGACGCGTTCTCTATCTTATTTTAGAAAATGCATTTTTGAAAATGGAAAAAAAAAACAGCTAAAAACGGAAAATGACTAAAACATCGTTTTGAAAAATTTTACTGAAAACAAGGGAAATTCACAAAAGACGGTAAACAAAATTCTCATTTCTCAACTCTCTCCTTCTCTCTTCCCCGATGCTTTGTAAATCAATTTCCTCTCACAAACCCACCACCCAAAATCGAAGACAAATTGTGTTGCCAAATCGAAGGGTTCTCTACAGGATCTTCAAATCAAGGTTTTAAGCTGGTTTTGCCGAACGGAAGGCTTTTCGACGGACTGTTTGAATCAAGGTTTCACATCTTCAAATCAAGATTTTGATTCTTTGTTTGTGATAATCTTTGGTTATTTCCTTGCTATTCCATATTATAGTTGTTGGGTCTGATTTCCTTATTTTCAATGCCTCCAGTATTCAATTCTAAGAACCAAGAGAGTGAGAATGAGACGAAATTGGGGTATTAATGGATTAATTGGTTTGCCTGGATTAGGGCTGGGTAGCAAATAGAAGAGTCTTGCAGAAATATCTCAAGTGAATAACTTGCATAAATTTGCCGCCTTTTCATAGATTTTCTGTAATCGTTTACTTGGGGATGCCCTAATTCTTTGAGATTGTAAAATGTTACTCATACTGTTGATTATCTGAATTTCACATGTGATTTTGTGCTTTCCATTTGACGTTAATCTTTTATATGTTTGCTATCATTTATTTGACCTGAATGTCCAAGTTTTCATAATTATTATAAAATTATTATTCGTATAAATGTGTTGAATGGNTTTGACGTTAATCTTTTATATGTTTGCTATCATTTATTTGACCTGAATGTCCAAGTTTTCATAATTATTATAAAATTATTATTCGTATAAATGTGTTGAATGGCTATACACAATTATTACGTTCTTACACATTAGCTACAATTGATTCATATCTAAGCAATTTGTTCTTTTCCTCGTAATTTGTTTTCAAATATATATTTTGTATGGGTTGGAATTACTTGAGTACACACAACGGCGGAGCCAATATTTTTTGGGCGGATTTAGGAAATAATAATTTTATACTTCGTTGATTGTTGTTCTTAGTATTCGTTGTTGATTCGCATAAGTCCTATTCATAAGCTTATCTTGGTAATCTTCTATCCCTCATAAATTGCAGTATGGTATTCCCTCGAGTGGCAAGACCAGTGATTCTAGTTTTCATGGTTAATATGGAAATCCAGCATTTGGCATTGGGTTGTCATATCTTGGGAGACCATGTGTGCGGGATCAAAATGGGAACCATGTCATTCAGAAATGCATCGAGTGTGTTCCAGAGGAGCATATTCAATTTATTGTGTAACATTCTTTGACCAAGTTGTTACTCTCTCCACTCATCCATATGGGTGCCGTGTGTTACAAGTTAAGAAAGTGTATTATTGTTTTGATTTTTAAATAGTAAACCTACTTTTTATGGGATAAATACTTATTTACTGAATATTGTCAATTTGCAGAGAGTATTAGAGCATTGCAAGGACCCAATGATCCAGGACAAAGTTATGGAAGAGATTCAGGGGTCTACAAGTTTGTTAGCGCGGGATCAACATGGAAATTATGTCATTCAGGTTTGTAAGTTTTTAAAATATATAGTAAGGCATAGTACCTGACATTCAAAAATGGGTTCTATTCAGGAGCTTGTATGGATGATATTGATGTTAAATTTCTGTGTAAAAAGCTTCACTATGAAATATTATTACGTACTCGTGGTTGTTCCTTTAGCAGTATGGTTTTCTTCTCTCAATCCATGTAGTTACCTCATGAATTTTTGGGTTCTAGAACTAAAAAACAAATACGCACAGCAGAAATATTTCAAGTGATAAATGTTCTGATATTGCATAATTGACATTTATCACAAGTTTGAGTTGGACATCCATTTATTTCACTTAGGTAAAAATTGGTCTTAAGAATATAAAGTGGACTATACTTCAGATGAGTAAACTTCAAGTTGATGTTTTATGTCAATTCAGTTGTTCCTTTAATTTACTTATGTGATAGTGTGATTATGCATATTTCTCCATTCCTCCCTACCCAGCATGTTAGCGTTGCTTGATCTGCATGTAATAAATAAGTTTTTTACTCTCTATGACCAATTGGCCCGTCTTTAATTGACTATTCTGGTTTCCTTATCATAGCACGTCCTGGAGCATGGAAAGCCATGCGATCTGCTATAATTCAGGAATTAACTGGGAAGATAGTTCAAATGAGTCGGCAGAAGTTTGCTTCGAATGTTTTTGAAAAGTGCTTGACCAATTTTAGAGGCTGCAGAAGTTCATCTCTTTTTTCCCTTCTTATGTTACAAGAATTACCTTCTTATAGAGTTCAATATTCTCTTGATGATTGAGATCTCTTTTTTGCAACTTGATTA
>CAIGRQ010184990.1:1434-28598 GCA_903798375.1 Fraxinus sp. D2006-0159
CCCCCCCCCCCCCCCCCCTTCATTTACACATTTCAGCCTTGTATACTTTCGAGATTAAAACCATTTGACGTGGTCGCCTCATTCTAAAATAAGATAGTTTGTGACCAAGAAGAGACGATTATCTTCCTGCAAGAATATATATCATTCACCTGTGCCGTTAACTACTACAATTGTTACTACTCTTATTATTAATATTATTTTATTTGTGTTTATGCAGCTGTTCTCGATGTCATTATGGGCTGGAAAGCAAGGCTGAACATGTCTTTACATGTAAAGCTAAGATATATACTAAAGGTTGTTTCTGCAACCGTCTGGGTGATTGTGTTGCCGGTAACATATGCTTTTAGCTGGAAAAATCCTTCAGGATTTGCGCAGGCCATTAAAAACTGGTTTGGCAATGGTGATGGTTCACCTTCGTTGTTCATCATAGCAGTTTTAATTTACCTGTCTCCTAACATGCTCTCCGCATTGTTATTTTTGTTCCCATTTATCCGACGGTACCTTGAAAGGTCGGATTACAAAATTGTGAGGTTCATGATGTGGTGGTCCCAGGTTTNATTACAAAATTGTGAGGTTCATGATGTGGTGGTCCCAGGTTTGTCAACATCTTTGTCAAATAGTTATTTTTTGGTTTGAATATCTGTAAAAATTTCTTGTGATCAGTGCATGCTATCTTCTTACACTGACATTATGATTTTGCTTGCTGCAGCCTCGGCTTTATGTTGGGAGGGGCATGCAAGAAAGCTCCTTCTCAGTTTTTAAGTAACATGTTACATTAATTTTCATATAAGTTCACTTTGACTAGATATTTACATTTCCCCTAATTTAGTTTTGATGGTTTCGTTTTCCAGATACACTGTATTCTGGGTCCTCCTATTGGCAGCGAAGTTGGCATTTAGTTACTATGTTGAGGTGCATTTTCAATTCTGTTTTAATTTCAACCGTCAGATTATACCAGCCAACATAGGGCTTTGCTTTTTTTACCTTTCATTTCTTATCGAGCTGCTCAACAGACTGAAATAGTAAAATTTATTTGATACATTCACGTGATCCTTGTTTTGTCAGCAAACTCGTCTTGTAATTTCTCCTGAAAGTGGATATGGGAAAAGAAGCTTACATCAAATTTTGACTATACTAATGAAAATATATTTTTAATGTGACTATCTATCACTCCTCCTTCCTCTCTTGCACCAACACTTTGATCCAGAGAATAGAAAAGAAGCAAAAACCAGCACTGATAAAACTTTAAATCTTTATGCATATTAACGTTGCTATTCTGGAGAGACCAATTATGCCACAGGTTTGACCATTGGAAAATACATCTCTTGTTTTCAACTGGTGCTGACCATTTTGAGTCTTTATAATATTTGCTAACCAGTTTTTGAACTAAAATATTGTGACTTATGACTTCTTAAGCTTCTACCATTTGTTTTGTTTTTTGATTGACAATCTTGGACTTTGCCGTTCAGTTTCTGAAACCATTGAGTTTGCTATGTGACTGTTTTCTTTTCGTTTTCATGTCCTCTTCCTTTTTGGTTTATATTGGGCTTTGAAGGTGCTACGATGGTTGACTCTAAAACCAGATCCATTTGTTCCCTCTCGTTTCTCAATTATGATTGCCATTTTTAATCCTAGTTTAGTATCTGGAGTTCAGATTTTGGTTTCTGACATGCAAAGTAAGAAATTGATTCATTTTATTGGTTGCAGATAAAGCCTCTTGTAGGCCCTACAAAAGAAATCATGAATGTTCCTATATCAAATTACCAATGGCACGAGTTCTTTCCTCGAGGTGGTTATATACGCGATTTTGATTTTATGCTTGGGTTAATGGATTACAAAGACTGTCAGACATGATATATCACGTGTGTTTTCATTCTGTTTTCAGCAAGAAACAACATTGGAGTAGTAATTTCTCTTTGGGCCCCTGTGATCATTGTATGTTCACATTTTCTTGTGGTGATTAATCTTTGCACATCTGTTGGGCTTATTTATTGATGTTATTTTATTCAATAATTACCCCCAGGTCTATTTCATGGACACTCAGATTTGGTACGCTATTTTCTCCACAATATTTGGAGGTATATATGGAGCATTTCGTCGTCTTGGAGAGGTTTGTTGAGCATTTGATATTCCGTTATTAGTGTCCTATTCTTTTTCTGTGATATACACCCATGGCGAAAACAAATTCCCTGTTTACTTATATAATTAGCTCCTTAAATCCTATTGAACCAGTTAGTCTAAAAAATTATTAAGTTGCTTTTAAGCAAACCCAAACTTGCTCTACATCTGCTGCTCTACTGTTCAGTATGCTTGCTTCCTCCTGTAGTTTTACACACTGCCTCTCTGTCCTTGAGGTTTCATTTCTTTCCCACACGTTTTCTTCTCAGAATATAACAAATTAATATAAAATCATGTTGTGATAGAAATGATTCAAATGATTCTTGGCAAGGTGATAGTTCTTCATTTAATGTTTGTAAGCTTTCTTTGTTCACCTGTTGGAAAGAATATGATTTTGTTGGTCATTTCTTCTCTATAATTCTTTTTGCAAATTGCATTTGATGTAATAATTGATTTCATGTTCATTTTGGTGATTTACTACTGAGATCCTGTCCTATAGTGTTTCCGTAAATTTAAATAGAATCTTCGTACTTAATGCATGGCCAGACCTCAAATTATCCTCCTCCTGGGGTAAAGATTCAGGTTCTTCCTTACGTTCAAAACCTGCATTTTTTAATGAGCGGTTTTTCAAATGCCTTGGAAAGATTACATGGAAATTTAGTTTGCAACTAGGCTTGGAAGGCCACTGAAATGATTCAGAAAGTACTATCACATTGTTTCATTCTTCAGTGCATTACTTCCAACACCTTATTCTACCATAACATTGGTATTGCTGTGAGACCGTTCCCTATATTTCAGAAACATAGGTTTGTTTGCATTGCTGCTTTAAGCTCTTGGTTCTGTCTGGTAGTTCAAACAGTGATCCAGAGTTCAAGACATGAAATATTCTCAGGATGCTTGCTCCATTGATTTTAAATTACAGTTTCATCTGTTCTTCATATTTAGATTTTGCTGCGCTCTTTAGCCCTTGTTTGAGCCCCATTTTTGGACAAAAAATGCATTTTTTAATAGTGTTTTGTTGGAGGTTGTGTGGTTAAAAAGTGATGCGGACATCACGATTTATATTATTTTTTATTTTTATTAATTACGTTTTTTATTATTATTGGGCTTGTAGTAGTGGGTTGGCTCAAGCCCGTTAGGTTTTTACTATTTATTGGATTTTTCATTGTTGTTGAGTTATACGATGATTGAATGAAATTACGATTGGCAGCTGCTAAATTTTCTCCTTTTCCTCCACGTTTCTTCTTCCTCTCCCCGTCTTCATGGCTTCTTCTCTCTTTCTTCTACTGCTTGATTACCTTTTAATGAACTCCTATCGTTACTTGAATGTACTAGGTATCTGCTTTCCCACGTGGACCAATTGCCTGCTGTTTCCATGCTCACATCTATTAATACACTTAGTACAACATTGGTCTCAAATAAACTATTAAGACATCCTAATGTTGCTATACAAGTAGCAGTTGTTTCTTGCCTTGGTGAAATATTTTGCATCACAGCACCCGATCCCCCTTTCTGTGATGAAATAATACAAAACATTTTTCCCTCGATTATATCATTTTCATTTCTCACGAGCACATCCATCAATTTGTATGCTACAACAGTTAGGATACTAGATACTATGGCTAATGCGAAGTATTGTCTTATCATGTTGGACCTAGATTGTGAACGTACGATAATTGACATGTTCTAACACTTTCTTGTGGCTTTAAACGGAAATCATTTAGGGAATGTCTTCACATCCATAGAGACTATCATGACCTTTACATTGGAAGAAAGTGACAATATTTCTTTAGATTTGATTACCCTTCTTTTGGATAGTGTTCAAAATAAACACAGGGAGAGTTCTCCTGTTAAATTTAGTGTGGTGGAAAGACTTGTTGAGAAGTGTGCTAACATGATCAAACCTTACTTGTCATGAGCTATAAAATCTTTAGGAGTTTATTTAAATGATTATAGTGCAGTTCTTTCCTAACATACCTTCCATCGTAGGTAAAGAGAAGCAAGAGCAGCAAAACGAACAAGTGGTGCAAGTCAATGAAGATGAAATTATTGATGGGAAAACATGTTGGTTGGGGACTTCATGACACCATAAATCATTCGGAGTCAATCTAGCATCGTCTACCCTCCATTTGGGTAGCTTAACTTCCAATTGAAGACCAATATCATACACCTATTTCAAAAAGGACATCATTTTTACAGCAGAGCTGAAGAAAATCTACACACGTCTCTCGATTCTTGGAGATGTGTCAACACTTTCGATATCATGGTATCTCAGATGATGCTATCAGACTACAGCTGTTTCCACACACACTACGTGATAAAGCACTAGAGTGGTTGGACTTTCAACCTATTGCCAGCATCAGCACATGGAATGACCTAGCTAAAAAATTTTGCTCAAATTTCTTTCCATCGGCTAAGATAGCGAAACTGAAGCATGATATATCTATTTTCCGCCAAAATGAATCAGAATCTTTTGATGAAGCTTGGAATCGGTTCAAGAATATGCTAAAGAAGTGTCATCATCACAGTATTAGCAGAGACTTTTCCAAAAGTCATAAAAAATTGAATACCCCAAAATTTATAGAGATTTCTAAAAAGTTTAATTGAATGCACGACGACTTTTTAAAGTTTATAAAAGTCTCAATTGAATACACTAATACTTTTAAATAGTCTTCAAAAGTTTACATAGAATACCCATAAACTTTTTAAATTCCAAAAAGTCATTAAAAATCTCAATTGAATACACCATCTAAGTGCTAAATCAGCTCATACCAAACAAATATTTCGCAACTTGATTGAAACGTCGTCTTCCTCACTTAAGATAGAAACTTCAATTTAACTGGAGAATTCGTCTTTGTGAAGTGAAACGAAATCCCCCTAAAATCTATCCTTAAACCCTTGTACGAATCTATCGATAGAAACTTCATTGCCATCTGCAGCCGCTCCTACTCAATCTCTTCATCAACTTTCCGCTTTGCCTGCTCGTGTGACTGTTCCCTTTCGAGCCTATGCAAGCAGCGTTCCAGGATAGTCGTCCTATTAGCAATACTATTTCCCAGCATGTTAGTATATCCTTTAGGAGGCATCAATACTTTGGAATATGCATCAGCAAGTGATTCAAAGAACTTGAACATACCGTGGGTTGGCTTCAGAAAATGGAACCGAGAATTATTGACAGGGGCGGAGCCCAATGAGGTCCAATGTAGGCCTGTGCATGCACTGAACTTTTGGGTCCAACCTAATCTCTTTCATTTTTAATTTTTTTTTTTTTTTTTAGAATTGACCTATTGGGCTTTCCAATTTACCAGCCCAATAGAAAAAAATTGAAACAAATAAAATATAATCTGACCCAGACCCAAATCCAAATCCAATATCCAATATCCAAATCCATTTAATCCAAGGGTAACTTACAAAAACACCCCAAAAATTAGAGGTCTTTTGAAAATCATACCAAAAGTATTTTTGAAGTAAAAAATACTGTATCACTTTTTGATACACTTAATAACTTTAAAAATAACATCCAATGTCGCTTTTATTAAAACATGATGTTTGTCATTCAAAAAAGTGATAGAAATTTCAATAAAGTGACAAACACTAAAATAAAATGGTGAAAATTCAAAAAAAAGTGACAAGACAATAATTCAAAAAAGCAACATAATTTTTTTTTTAAAAAGTGATAAATTCAAAAAAAATGACAGAAAATAAAAATAATGACAAACCCTAAAAATCACAAAATTTAAAAAAGTGACAGAAATAAAAAAAAAAAGTGATAGAAAAAAGTGACAAAAATTTTAAAATAATGACAAGCACTTAAAAATGATAAAACAACAATCAAAACTTATATTTGTCACTTAAAAAGTGATAAATTTTAAAAAGAAGAAATATACAATTAAAAAAAATATAGAAATTTTGAAAAAGTAATTGAAAAAAGTGAATAACACTAAAAAAATGATAAAAATTCAAAAAAGTGACGAACACTAAAAAAAGTAACAAAACACTAATCAAAACCTTAAAATGTCACTTTTTAAAATTAAATGTCATTGTATGTCACTTTTATTAAAAAAATGATGTTTGTCACTCAAAAAATGACAAAAAATTCAAAAAAAGTAAAAACCAATAAAAAAAAAAGTGATAGAGAAATTCAAAAAAAAATGGACAAATACTAAAAAAAGTGACAAAAATTCAAAAAAGTGAAAAATACTTAAAAAAAAAAAAAGTAAAAAAAAAGTGGTTGAAGTATCATATCCACCTTCATCGGGAAGTTATCGAAGCGAAATCAATGAAATAATGCCTCAATATCTGCAGTTTTTGGCAACTACAAAGGCACCTTTTTGGATCAATGCATACCTTTATTTTGCTTACAAAGATGATCACAATAGAGTTTCTTTAGAATATGTGCTTTTCAACCCTAATTTAGGAATGATTGACCATATTAGAAAGTTATATTATGACAACATGTAATATGCACAAATAAATGCTGTAATATTTGCCATGTCTAAAATGGGGGTAAGAAGGGATAGAAAGGCTGGTATTAGAAATGGGTTGACCGTCAAGTGGTGATCCGGATGAAACGGATGCAACTGTTGAGAATGTAGCAATATATAATCCAAATTTGTTGAGAAGGCAATTGGAAAAGGAACACCTTTTATTAAAAAGTGACATTATTCCAACATCTTAATACAAAGCTCATGAGCGTCCTTCAACCTCTTCAATCTTTCCTTTACAAAGCTCCTGAATTAAAACCCCATAACTAAATGCATTTGGAATGATCTCATTACTCAGCATTTTCTTAAAAAATTCTCACTGCATATTCAAACTTCTATGCCTTGAAAAAGCATTGCACTACATTTTACAAAAGTGACGAACATTTTATTCAAAATAGAGACAACACAATTTATACTTTAAAATATATCATTTTATACAAATTCAACCACTCCACCTCCACCAAGGCCAACTCTGCAAGCAAAAGGTCGCTCAAAACATTACAACAAACACTAGCCTTTAGTTTCAATTGAGAATTCGCAAAAGGATATACAAGTAACAAAACATGACATATGCATTCATCAAAACATGATTTTGCCCTTGACACATTGTCAACATATCCATGAGTCTTTTGCCCCCATTAACTAAATCGAGATTGTTTAAGAAATAATAAACTTAAACAACCAAAAAAAATAAGGGGAAAACAAATTAATTTGAAAAAAATGTATTTATAGCTGCCAAACTGGAAGAATAACAAGGAAATTTATAGACAAACACATAGCATAAATATGCATAATAATTAAACACCCAATAATCATCGGTATAAAACATAACAACAAACATTGAATTGATAATCAAATTGGGAATTTTGATTCCCATTCTCTCGTACAAAAATCCTAACCTATAATCTCAATAGATTCACTCGTGTTCGATGCCTACCTATTAGTTTTTTAATTAATTGTATCCATCGGTTCTTCGAAATTGAGAGGGTGTTTGATGTGGATTAAAATTAGTTTTTTGTGGATTGTGAGAGAAGTTTTTGAAATGTGTAGTTAAAAAGATGTAAGACCATGAAAGATGTGATTGATATTGATTGTTTGACTTTAACTTATATTAAAATCAGATTTTAATCCGATCCAAACATGAATGTTTCATTATGAAACCCTAGTGGGATAGCTAATTGCAGAATTTATTTTCTACAGAGTCTTGGGCCCCGTTTGATAAGCCCAATTTTCCATGAAAAATAGAAAATAGTTTTCATTTCGTACTTTTTAACATGTTTGATAGACTTATTTTTCCGGTCAAAATTTTTTCCATTCTCCCACTCCCACGCCCTACTTTCCACCAAAAGAAAGAAAAACATTTCCCGTCTTTCAGCTGGTAAAACATTTCCCAAGGAAGAGAGAACTCACATAACCCATTTCCCCTTTCCCTTTACCTTTTCCCTTCACGTCGAAACCCGCTCGCATCCTCTCACGTCGAATCGATTGCTTCCATTTTCCAGTTCAGCCCATTCGACGACCATCTTCTACAGTCGTCTCTCACGGTGAACCTTACGTCGCTTCCTCCAGCATTGAAGCGGGTATGGTTCGTAGTGCACTCATCAAAATATCTGTTTTCTTGTTGAAGCTTTCCACTTTACAAGTAAAATTTGAACTTGGAATGAATTGTATTGTTTAAGTTTGGTTATATGCTCGATAATGCAGTCAATTAATTCCAAATGAATCATTTCATCATTTTCGGTGGCGACAGGATTCCCCATTATTCATCTTCTTTTACAATGGGCTTCATTTTTTGTTTGTGTTCTGCAATTTTAATTTTAGAGATAGAAATTGATTGATTAGATCAGAAAAATTATGGGTTTGAGTTTGTTGTAAACAAAAGAGAAATCATTCCTAGGTTTCTTTTTATATATAATTTTTTTTGGTACATGGATTCAGAGGGGACGGATTTTTCCTGAATACTGAAAGAGTGAAAACTGATAGGAAGGGCTTCAATTTGATGGGAGTAGGAGTTCAAGATCTTTTTTAGGTGTGGTTTTGTGCGTCAAAAGATGGAAAAACTCATAATTTTCCATGGAAAACGAAGCAATCAAATACTAAAAAATGGGTAATCTAAATATTTTCTAAGTGGAAAATTATACCAATTAAACATAACTATTTGACATTTTCGGGAAAATAAGTTCTAGGCAATTATTTTCCGTGGAATTCCCAATTTTTCAAGGTGCAATCAAACGGACCCTTAGATGTTGTTTGGAGAGTGGACGTAGTAGTATTTTAGTTAGGGTATTGCTTATTTTGGTCCCCCACTTAATAGTAATTTGCTTTCCCTCGCCATTTGTATTCCTCAGTTTTCCACCTCCATGTTCCACCTCCCTGTGCAAGGTTGGGGATTTTGGAGGTTTTGACCCTATTGGTCACGGGGTTAATTACTTCAATTAGTTTTTAAACTATTTTTCTATTTTTCCACTTTTTTTATGGTAATGGACCTAATTTGCTTTAATCCAATATCATCTCTCAACATTGAAGAGGATATCCCAAATCGACAAATCCATACTTGAAGGCTAAAACCACAGAGTCTGGGACTTGAATTCTCTCAACAATCTCACTCTCGTCTCTGAGTTTCTCGCCTCGACGCCTTCCATCGGCAGAAGAAGACCACCTCTCCGTCTTGCTGCCTTCCACCACCGACCATCGGCGCCTCTCATCTATTTGGTTAGTCTTTGTATTTTTTCTGAGTTTTCTTAGAATTCCATTTTAATGAGTAGATTAAATTCCTAGGACTAAGATTTGAGCTAGTCGTATGAAAAAAGGAACATTTTTGAAGAATTGTTTTGTATTTACATTTTTTTTGTACCAATTGTCATTTTGGGTTGTCCGATTTTTGAAGACATGCGTTATTGGTCATACAGATTATGTTTTTTTTTCTCTCCAATTGAGACCAGTGTTTGTGGAGAGATTCTGTTGTAATGTAATTTAGCCCAACACTTTATGTTTGCTTTTGGGGTCTGAATATAAATTGGTATGTTTTCTACGTATATATTTCAGTCAATGACTGATTTTCTGTAAGAGGACCGATGTTTAAATTCAAAATTAGACATTTGTTCTTTATCTTTTTTGATGAGAAGTAGTTTAATTTGGGTATAAGTAAATGTTTGTTGGAATTCTTCCACATTCTTTTTTTCATTTGTAAGAGCCAAAAATTGACTTAGGGGTTGAATTTCTTGCTGAAATTACTTACAAGAGTAGAACAGGATCAAACTAAGATTAAAAATGTTCCAATTGCTATGATCCCAGAGGGATTCTGGTGTTGCCCCTCTCCTTTGTCTTCCAAAAGTCACTCAAGAAACGGAATCATGTAAACAAGCCCAAATCATCTCCTCTGGATCCTAACAGTTAAGTTCAGAAAAAAAACCTCGAAAAACGAGAAAAAACAAGTGTAATTGTATAACGATATCAAAGTATGAAAATTCGTAAAAAACTAATGTAATTTATAAACTATGCCATTTTTAATATTATCGTAATATTGTTTTACATTTTTATCATCATTAAATTCATGGCAAAAAAACTCAAAGTTCGACGTTAATTAAATTGTCCGCACTGAACAATATACCTGGCTCCGCCCCTGATTATTGATCTCCGTGCTCGTTAAACTTGTCAAAAAAGACTTCCCATTCCGAGCCACGAGTGAAATGGAACTGAGTATTATTCGTCTTTAGTTTTGCTTCTCTGAGCCAAGTGAAATCTTTTCTCAACTCAAGACATTCTAGTCTTCTTCCACTTGGGGGACTTCTTCTCATACTTTGCTCCAATTTGCAGGAGTTTTCAATTCACAGAGAGAGAATGGCGTGAAATGAAATTAATTTGGGGGTGCAGGGGATAGGGTTTGGGGGTGCTTAATTGATGAGGTGTGTTTGGCTGATTTGGAAATCCACGTGTGCATTTGACTAGACATCTAGACAATTTTAACGGCCACGTCACTATTCTGTCTTCAACGTAGGTAAAATATGGCGGCAAATGTGTATTTGTATTTCTGTATCTACGGTCTGAATTAGGGTTCTTTTGGTTGAATACCAATAAGAATATTTGCAAGTTCTCAAAAATGGAGGCAGTGGATGACTCGGAATCATCACAGATGTGTAATTTAGCGGTTTTGGACTCTCTGAATGAAGATTTAATTGGAGAAATTGACGATAGCTGGAAAGGATTTTGCTTATCTACAGAAGCACTTCTCAAAGGCAATGGCGATTTATCGTTCGCCTCGAATTTCGTGAAGCAAGTGCAGAATCTATGCAACTGCGGACTGGATTCTCTCGTCATTGAACACTTCCTTGGCTCTCTTGAGGTATATTCATCTTTCTTTTGCTTGAATTTTTTTTTTTTCTCTTTTAGGCTTATTTAATGATTTCTCTTTGCCATTTCCATAGTAAAAGAGTGAGGAATAATGAACGGATTGAAATATTCTTTATGTTGACCACTGTTCCAAAAGGAATTTAAATAACAATAGCAGGAAATTAAGGACCCCTTTAATTCAAAGGCCTTCACCATTAAATAGAAGATATTTTGCGGAGAGGGCCCTTTATATATGCATTTAAGATGGTGAGTTGGAACAATAATTTCTCTGCATTCATGTATATGTGAGTTCCTATGTTTGCTGAAAACTTGTAGTTAATATTTTTTTTGCTATAGGAAACTTTTGAGAAAAATGGGGCATCAAGGTTTTGGAGGCATTTTGATGCCTATGGTGATCTTGCAGTTCTAGAAATGAATGATCAGGTATATATCCACCAGATGCCTTAGTATGCAATGCGTTTTCATGTTTGATAAGTATGCATTCTATCATTTAGTTAATTTAGACCCAAAGGAAAAGAAAGGAAACTCAATGGTGTAGGTTTTAATACGTGATGATTCATCGCTGTCTTTGCTTTATAATTAGTACAATTATAACAATACTGTGTGCCTTGCAACTTGTCATCACTTGTTGACATTATTAAATTCAATTTCATAAATTTAGTCTAAATTTTTCTTCATTGTTGTGGTATCCAATTTTTTTCTATGTATAATACTCTTCCTTTGTTGGACCATGTTTAATTAAAAAAAAAATTATTTGAGCTATTTAAAATGATAACTGCAATGCAATGAGTTTAATAGAAGGATTATTGATGAATATGTACAACGTTCTGAAGGCCAGGATGCTGATGGATATAATGTCCAGAAGGAAGTTGAAAATCAATTAGATGTCATATAGTTTGATATAAATTCCCCGTATACAGAAGATATAAAAACAAAAATTCTTACAAGTTGCAGATAAAACATAATGTGATGATAGAGTCAAGAATAGGTCATTTGAGAATATAACTTTATATATTTTTCTCTTACTTGAGATAGTTTATATCAGAATGTAAATTTCGTTGTTGTTTCAACTTACAAGCGACAAGCCTGAGTCTGAAATCTGACAGCCAACATTGCTGATTTGATGTATCTCTGCATTTGAATTCTCAGTTTGTAATAAGACTAGTATTAAACAATCTTAAAATTTAGCTTCCATTAATTCGTGAATACGTTGAGAACACTGAAAAATCAATACTCTAGTAGAATGTTTGTTAGTACTAATCACCAATGTGTTTGATTTTATTCATTTGAAAGAAATATTCTTTGTCGATAGAAGGTGCTCCATATTAGATATTGGTTCAAATAATATTGCAGTGATGATAAATACTGAAACAGGATCAGCAAGACGAGATCCAGCAAGTATTACACAATGCTTTGGAAGAGATATCTTCCGAAAAACAATACCAGGAGAGGTGCCTATCATTGTTGGTTCATGCTTTGCAAACATACAGAGAAAATAAGTCAGATAGACAAATCAGTTCAGATGCAAAGTGCAACCATCTTTTCTCGAAGTATCATTTAACATTATCTTCAGTCCTCATGGCCAGTCTTCCTCGGCATTTTCCAGGTATGTTTTTCACATATTATTACATGCTCATGTTAAAGTTTTTTGATTCATGTTCCCTAAATCATCTGATATGCTTGTTTATCAGTGAACCTGCGAGTTAATATTCTTTGATTAGTGGAGGTGTCGGTCATTACTTCACTTCTGTGTCTTCAATTTTTGAAGTTTGCGGATGAGTAGTAGTTACTGTTGTAAATTCTTAATATCAATATAATACATGTATTTCTCCCTGATTTTTTTTGATGCAGAGCATGTAATACTGATGTAGGGTATATACTATTGTTGTACTGTTGATGTGTCTTATTATATTTTTTAGTGATAATAATAATTTTTTTACAAGCTATTTGTCTTCTATTTTATTATTTTGGTATTATATAACTAGACTAAAACAATTTCATTTTGTTATTTTATTACCAAGTTTCCCACAGCTCAATGAAAAAGGGCATTTAGGAATTTGGCAAAATTATCTCTGTTATTGGTTATTGCTGTTCTCTTCTACACTGCAAATTTTTGAAAAAACCATTCTGATTTTGGGATTGGACTTCTGCGTCATTTTTGCTTTTCCCACATGACCTGTGTTTTCTTTCACTCAAACTAAATGCCTCAACTACGAAGTGTATTGGCTTGTGTTGCATCTCCATGTGAATTTTGCCCATGTGAAATACAGATGTAACACTCTCATTCGTTCTTTTAGGTCTTGGCAACCATTGTACTTCTTAGTGTTAATTGTTTCCTTTTGCTATTCAGTCCCTCACCTCCTCCCTACCACACACCTGAAATTGGGGGTAGGGAAGGAAGCTTCATATATGATGCTATTCTTATAGCGTTAAGGTGTATTAATTTAACCATGGCTACTTCTATTTCATAATATTCTCAGATGTACTTCACTGGTATTTTAAGGGACGACTAGAAGAGTTAAGTACAATCATGGGTACAGGCTATGAGGACGATAATGCATTGCAGGCAGAAGATGAAATGGACTTGGACGAGAAAAGCAAACTATCGTGCAGAACTGGGAAAATGGATATTGATGGATCCCACCTCCATGGAATATTTTTGGGGAACAACAAATTAGTGAAGAACATTGGGATGCTTGTTCGTGATCTTAGGAATCTTGGCTTTACCTCAATGGCTGAAGATGCCTATGCATCTGCTATATTTTTCCTATTGAAGGTTTTGCATTAGTGATATCATTTCATTGGCATTCAGCACATTTGATTGCCTCGTTTTTTTTTTTGTCGTTTTTTGTATTATTGAGATCTATACGCACTTCTTTTCTTTTTGGAATCATTGAGATCGTTGATTTCATTTCTACTAATTGACAGCAATATTTTGAAAACTTCTGGATGATGAATTTTCAGCTGAACATACTATGTTCCCTTTGTTTATGCTTTTTATTCTTCCATTTGTGGAGAAACATATTTTATTTCTTTAATTGCTTGGCAGACTAAAGTGCATGAGCTGGCTGGTGATGATTACAGGAGTTCAGTTTTGGAGTCCATTAAACGGTGGATACAGGTAGCTCTTGTAGGCATGATCTGCTTCTCAGTTTCCATGTTTACCTAAAACTCGTCAAGTACAAGGATATTTTTATTCTGTTTACGGATTTCCATCTCTCCGAATCATCTTGAAGTTTTTGTAATTCACATTTGATAACAAAGGACATAATTAAGTTTCAACACATGCCCTCTGAAATAGGGAGATTTTGTTATGCAGGCTGTGCCCCTCCAATTCTTGCATGCCCTTCTTGCTTACCTTGGTGATTCTAAAAGTAATGGAAGCCCTTCTTCTGGTCTTAAATCACCTTTGGCATCTTATCCATCATCTAACTATTATGGAACTGGAACTCCCTCTGAGGGACTTGTCAGATGGCAGTTGCGCTTAGAGTATTTTGCATATGAAACCTTGCAAGATCTAAGAATTGCCAAGCTTTTTGAAATTATTGTGGATTATCCGGACAGGTAGTTTTGATATACTTTACATTAGATGATTCATTTTAAGATACTGATCAAGCATGATGAAGCAGTCTCATAGATAAACAATATTTTGGCTAATCATATTTTCCTATATTGTTTTTTAATTTCAACAGGTTGATTTAATTTTAAACTTGTTTTATCAGCAGTTGAAGTAAAATGGGTGTGTGGGAGGGAAGGAGAGAGGATTGGTTCCTTAAATAAGAAATAAAAGACTAAGGATATGGTGAGGTAGAAAGAGAACTCAACAAAGAAACCTTATAATCTGTCCAAGGCCTTGACAGTCTCAATTAGAAAATTATTAATGAGATCTTACCATAAATAGTGTCCAACCAGCAGCAAAACATATAGTTCCACTTCTACTTTAGATCGAGAAGTTCATGCCATATTTCTGAACTGAATATCTTGATTTGACTGGAGCAATGGCAAAAAAGACTACACAACACAGCAGTTGAGAAAATTCTACTTCAACATGGATTTGACTAAATTAATTCATGAACTACACAAGGACTCCAATTCAGTAGAGAAAACACAATTAATCTGGGCACAACATAAAATACTAACTAATTTACTAAAGATAAAACTAGGCAACACCTTGTCTCTGAAGAACCTGCCATAGAACTTTTAAGAAATTGGGAGATCCACTATTATTGTTTTCATCAGGTTTCTTCTAATTTAAGAGAATCAAATAATATAGGGGCCTCATGTGTAATTGATGCATGCATGATCATAACGGTCAATTGTCTTCTTAATTTTACAGCTCTCCTGCTATCGAAGACTTGAAACAATGTCTCGAGTATACTGGACAGCACTCAAAACTTGTTGATTCATTCATCACTGCATTAAGATATCGGTTACTTACAGCTGGTGCATCCACCAATGATATATTGCACCAGTATATTTCAACTATCAAAGCCCTTCGAACTATAGATCCTGCAGGAGTGTTCCTTGAAGCCGTAGGTGAACCAATTAGGGAATACTTGAGAGGTAGGAAAGATACCATTAAATGCATTGTTACCATGCTCACTGATGGAGCTGGGGGGAATCCCAGTGGACCTGGAAGCACTGGAGATAGTCTTCTTGAAGAATTAAATAGAGATGAAGAAAATCAAGAGAACTTTGGCCTTGATGATGATGTCAACACTGATGACAAACAAGCATGGATTAATGCACAAAGGTATTTACTTGCCTGAAAAGAGAAGGCTGAAGTAATGAAATGATTTATCATGTATTCAAATCGTAAAATAAGAAAATATAATAAATTCTTGCTTTCATAATTTTGGATCTGATATTTTCTTCCAATGATATGTACCCCTTAAGTTGGGAGCCTGACCCATTAGAGGCGGACCCCTTAAAGGGTAGTAGGTATCGAAGGAAAGTTGATATTCTTGGTATGATTGTTGGCATAATTGGTTCGAAGGATCAGCTTATTAATGAATATCGTGTAATGCTGGCTGAAAAACTTCTGAACAAATCAGATTATGATATTGACTCAGAAATACGTACTTTAGAACTTCTCAAGGTATTTCATAAAACACTGACTTTCTCTCTGCAAATTGGAATTCTTTTTGCTTTCCATCTTTTAAGCTTAAAATACCTTCATGTTTGGGGTTCTGTTCTCGATTGCAGATTCATTTTGGAGAGAGCAGCATGCAGAAATGTGAAATAATGCTCAATGATCTAATTGATTCCAAAAGGACCAATACGAATATAAAAGCAACTATCAAGCACCAACCTCAACCAGGTTTTTGCAATCTTTGTTTTAGATTTTCAGGATTGTGGGCAGACCTAGTGTATTTTCTTTCCACAGTTTTTACTGAGATCATTTATGAATTCAGATTATACATTTACCAAAGTTAAATATTTAGAATTTGCAAATTTAATGCAGCTGCTGATTTACGGGAGCATGAGATGTCTCTAGATAATATTAATGCTACCATTATCTCTACGAATTTCTGGCCACCTATCCAGGTATGTAGGTTCCTTAACTATATCGGCACTAGCCAATCCGCTATGCACATTAACGTTATAAATTATGGGTTTCGAAAGAAGTGAAACATTTTGAGAAATTAGTTTTACAATTTATCTTCAATGTGATTTGTTGAACTACACTTTGGTATTCAAGAGCTGGGACAAATACACATGCTTAAGGATATAGAATAGTGTTCTCACATGCTCTTTTCTCCTTATTCCTTTCCTTTCCTTTCCACATTTCCTTTCTCAGCTGCTGATTTACGGGAGAAATTAGATTTACAATTTACCTTCAATGTGATTTTGATGAACTTTATCCAATATAGTTTCTTGAGCAAACCCCAAAACTTTAGAGGCTTGCAAGGCTAAAGGTTTGGGATGCACCGGGTCTCAAATTCCCAAGTGTCACTAAAACTTCAATTTTTTGTTGTAACATTAAAAGTAAAGTTGTCTGGAATTGTTGACACAACAAAAGATAATGATTAAAAAACATTCATAATAATAAATAAACTTTTAAACAAAGTTACTTAAAAGAAAATCAAAAAAATAAATTTCATAGACGTAAGTATTAAATCCTGCTCACAAGCCATGGGAATTTAGGTGTTAAAATTTCAGAAAGAAATCGTATCATATCATGACCTAAAGAAGACACGACAAATAGCAAATTTAGGTGGTAAAGATTTTTTGTAGTGAAACTAATCTCCAGTCCTCTTATCCCAAAAATAATAACACCATAGACAAAATTACATAACACACTTTGGAGCTTAAAAGGATTAGTCGCAAATTTGGTTGAACACTTGACCTTTCTTCAACCAAGAAAACTAATATTTGTGTAGTGTGAACATGGTGTGTGTGACTCTATGTAGTAGAAAGCAGAAAGAGAAGTGTGAGGAAAGGAGAGAGAGGGAAATGGGAGTGGCTGGTGTCTCCATGCCTAAAATTATTAGAGATTGACCAAAGGTTAATAAACTTTGGTGAATCTAATAATCTCTTATCAAAACTAGATAGTTTCTTAGTCTTGTTAGCCCTTGTCAAGCAAATTTTTCCACGAATTTACACAAATAAACATAATTACTGAGATACTAAAATGTATCTACATACCATAAGAAATCTATTTGACATGATTTAAAAGAGAATATTTATCCCAAAAAGGCTAAACAAGAGTTACTGAAGCTGCAATTTGTGAAAATTTCACTTTGGTCCCTCAACAGTCAACTAGCGGCCGTCACTTATTTTGGTCCCTAAGTCTTACGATTAAGTCCTAGGTTAAATATTAACGGCTAGTAGAGAGAATTCAAGATGTTAAAGATTTTTTCTTCTTTTTGATTGCATTAAGGTATTTATTGACGACGAACACAAGCAACAAAGATCAATTAAGAAGAGAGAGAGAAGAATGAGAAGAAAGAATAAAGAGAGAGTGAAGAAATCCTGAAATTAAGGGATGGTTGGTTATTATAGGATAATTTCTTTATTTGTATAGTATTATTGTTAGTTAGGAAAGTTTTTTTGTCCTTTTCTTTATTTAGGAGGTTAAATTCCTTTTCTCCTATTTCCCGTTATACTATAAATTGGGTATATACTAACGTTGCAATTATTATTGAGAAATATAATTCATAATTTTCTCATCATTTGTCTTTATAGTATCAGAGCCCGGGTTAGTCTAAACTCGGCTGTCAATGGTGGAAATCACCGTCAATAGCAAAGATTAAACATTTGAATCTATGATCAACGAGATAGAGCCCACTCAAACCATGAGTTCGATTGGAATTGATAGTTCATCCTTTCAACTAACAATTGAAAAACTCAATGAAAGGAATTACAGAGAATGGACACAATCAATTTAACTAGTAGTCGATGGAAAAGACAAAATTGGATACCTTACCGTAGACATAAAGCAGCCCATAGAAGCAATCTTAAAAAAAAGGTGGAACTTTGAAAATTCTATGGTAATGGCGTGGCTGGTGAACTCCATGAAGCCCTCAATTGGTAAAACCTTCCTTTTCATGTCAACCGCAAAATGAGAAGTTGTACGCGAGATGTACTCCGATGCCGAAAATTCATCCCAAATCTTTGAAATTAAAATCAAGTTGTGGCAATTGAAGTAATGAGAAAGTGATGTCACCGATTACTATATGGAGATGGCGAATCTTTGGCAAGAATTGGACTTGTGCGTCGAAGAAGAATGGGACTGCCCTAAAGACGGTACTCGGTACAAGAAGAGGCTGAAGAATGAAAGAGTGTTAGAATTTCTGGCATGGTTGAATAGAAACTTGGACATGTAAGAGGTCGGATTCTTGGCCACCGACCACTGTCGACCCCCATGGAGTGTATAGCGAAGTTAGACGTGAGCCAATTATGTTGAAGAAAGTTCGGCTGGCTAGTAGCGAGGGATCAACTCTTATCTCTAATTTAAATAGGCCTAGTGGATTTAATGAAGTTGGGCCTGAGGGATTTCCTAATAATGCTATTAGAGAAAATTACTTTAATTGGCCCAAAGCTATTGGGCTTGATTGGTCAGCCCAAAATTTTAGAGGAGCTAAAATTGGACTAGGTCCAAAATATCAAAAAGGTCACCCATGGTGTGATCATTGTTAGAAGCCTGAATGTAAAGAAGATACATGTTGAGATATACATGAAAACCCCATTGGATTATTGATTCCGGTGCGTCCGACGTCCGATCACATGACGGACTCCCAATATCTATTTTTTACATATTCACCAGGTGCGGGCAATCTTAAAGTCAAAATTGCAGATGACTCACTCTTTCTCGTCGCTAGAAAGGGGAGTATTCGAATCTCAAATTCAATAACACTCAAGCATATTCTCTGTGACCCAAAATTGTCCTGCAATCTATTATCCATTAGTTAATTGACAAAATTCAAATTGTTCTACTAATTTTTCCGTTCTCACCGCGCCTTTCAGGACTTATCATCGGAGAAGACGATTGACGATGCTAAAGAGAGTGATATACTCTACTGTTTTGACGAAACTGATGTGAGTAAAAGTCAATTTGCTAGTTGTGATTCTGCTTTTGTCCCTAAGGATAGTGAGATTCCTTTATGGCATTATAGAGTGAGACATCCCAACTTTCAATATTTGAGACGCGTATTTTCTTCAATATTTTCGAGAAAAGGTTCTTTTGACCTTGAATGTGAAATTTGTGAATTTGCAAAATATCATCGTTCGTCATTCCCAAAATCTATATACAAATCATCTAAACAATTTATCATGATACACAGTGACTTATGAGGACCTTAATGAACTCCTAATTGCACCTACACAAAGTGGTTTGTTACGTTTATCGACGACCATACCTGAATATGTTGGATCTATATGTTAAAAGAAAGGATTAATGCCCAATCAGTGTTTATAAATTTCCTTTCAATGGTCAAAACTCAATTCTAGACTCATTCAAATTTTGCGCACGGATAATGGCGCAGAATACTTCAACAGCACTTTAAAAAACTACCTTGAAGAATAGTCATCTCATCTACTTAGTTTGCTGGTGCCCTAATGTTCACTATAAATATGCCTAAAACATTTTGGGGAGATGCCATTTTAACATCAATCTATCTCAACTTATCTCATTAATAGAATGCTTAGTCGCACCCTCAGATTCGAAACTCCTTTGCAAAAATTCCAGAATTTCTTTCCTAACTCTCGGCTGAACTCAAACTTACCTCTAAAAGTGTTTGGTAGTACAGCCTTTGTGCACGTTCATTCCCATAATTGAAATAAGCCCGATCCCCGTACGCTTAAGTGTGTATTCATTGGTTTTTCACCTAAACAAAAGGGTTATAAATGTTATGATCCAATCACAAAAAATGTGTTTATCAGTCTTGATGTCACCTTCGAGAAAACTCCTTATTTCCAAAAATCCTCTCTTCTGGGGAGAATTTGAGTAAAGATCGATTCTTGGAAATCACTCTTTCTACCCCCGAATCTATCCCAAACACTAAACCCCCTGAATCTATCCCAAACACTGAACCTACAATATCATCATGTTCTAACATACCATCTAAAGAAGACAACTTAACCCTTGAGGGAGTTGAGGAAGAACGTGACAAAGAGATATTAGTTTATTCAAGGAGGTCGAAATCAAAGTACAAGGGAGACCTCACACTCGGAGCACCAGTAAAGTCAGAACAGGTGATAGCTCGACATATCCATAAAACCTCTCGTGAAACCTTCGACATTAATATATCTATTGCTCTCGTGAAACAAATTAGGTCATGTACTCTCCATCCTATCTCTAAATTCATAGCTTATAAAGCATTGTCTCCAATATTTCAAACTTTTGTCTCTAACCTTGATAGTACAGAAACTCCGAGAAATATCCAGGAAGCATTGGAAGCTCCCAAGTGGAGAGAAGCAGTAATGGTAGAAATGAGAGCTTTAGAGAAATGAAATGCGGGATGTAATAGAGCTACCAAAAGAAGGAGACCTGTTGTGTGCAAATGGGTGTTCAATTTCAAATACAAAATAGATGGGACAATAGAACATTACAAGGCTCGTCTGATTGCGAAGGGATATACGCTTATCTATGGCGTAGATTACACATAAACATCTACACATGTAGCAAAGTTGAATACAATTCGGGTGCTTTTGTCTCTAGCAGCAAATTTGGATTGGTCACTCCTACAACTTGACATTAAAAATGCATTCTTAAATGGAGAGTTAGAAGAAGTCTTTATGACACTATTACCAAGTTTTTGTAAAAGGTATGTAAACTAAAGAAGTCTCTGTACGGCCTCAAACAGTCATCGAGAGCATGGTTTCATAGATTTGCAAAAGTGTTGAGAAGTCAAGGATATCGAGAGGACAGTCAGATAACACTATATTTTTCAAATTATTTGAAGATGGGACGAACACTATTCTAATTGTATGTGTTGATGACATAATCTTCAATGGAGACAATACATTTGAGATGAAAAGACTAAAAAAGAGTCTAGCCATTGAATTTGAAGTAAAAGATTTGGGACCAATGCGATATTTTTTGGGGATGGAAGTAGCCAGAGCAACAAAGGGCATCAATGTTTCACAATAAAAATATGTTCTGGACTTGCTTACTGAAACTAGTATGCTTGGATGTAAACCAAGTAACACCCCTATGGATGCTTGAAGAAAAGAAGATAGACGTCGGGAAATTCGTTGAGGAGGATAGATATCAACGAATAGTTGAAAAACTAATCTACCTATCGCACAATAGACCTAACATTGCATTTGCGATTAGTGTGATAAGCTAATACATGCATTCTCCAAAAGAAACTCATTTAGAAGCAATATACAAGATTCTGAAATGCCTTAAAGGCTCTCCTGGGAAAGAACTCTTCAAGAAAAATGAAAAGGAAGTAGAAATATTTATTGATGCTGATTGGGTTGGATTAATAGAGGATATGAGATCAACATGATCAAACCAAATATGTAGAAGTAGATAGACATTTCATCAAGGAAAAAGTTGAAGACGAAACTATTTACGTGACATGTGCCCACCAAAGACCAAATAGAAGATATCTTTACCAAAGGGGCTACCTCGACAAAATTTTGATGATTTCATCGTGGATATGATTAATATCTACGACCCAACTTGAGGGGGAATGAAGAAATCCTGAAATTAAGGGATGATTGGTTATTTGTATAGTATGATTGTTTGTTAGTTAGGAAAGGTTTTTTTTTTTCCTTTCTTTATTTAGGAGTTTACATTCATTTTCTCCTCTTTCCTGTTGCACTATAAATTGGGCATATACTAACGTTGCAATTATTATTGAGAAATATAGAATTCACAATTTTATCATCCTTTGTGGTATTTAGGGAGATTTGTAATTGTATTCAATAATAAACCCTAATTGATTTAATTTCTTCTGAGCGTAGAATAGACTTTCCATTTTGCATCATTTATTCACCCATAATCATATATGATTATAATGTTAATGTCAAACTATTATTCCAACACTCCACTGCCACCTCACACAACAAACACACAATTTTGTGCTATGGTTCAATGTAATGAAAACGCATATAACATTGTTTACAGTTTAAGAGCATGTTTGAGTCATTTTTTTTTATTGCCAAAAATGCATTTTGAAATACTGATTTGATAGAGAAGGTGTTGTTAAAAAATAAGGAAAAATTTTGGGTTTGCGTGTAATATTATTTTGTTGAAGAATGTGTGGTTAAAAATAAGAGAGATAAAAATGTATTTTGAAAATAATGAGAACCGAACAAAGGCTAAATCTTTATTTCAATGTCATAGCACTTTGTATGGCTATATTTATTAAGGTTTAGCAAAGGACATGCACGTGGGTAGATTTTTATTCTTTTCATTTTTCTCGCTTGCTGGTTCCATCAGGAGCAAATTGTAATGTTATCAAGATGTTTGAAAGTAGTGCCTTGACATTTAAAAAATGGGCTTTTTATTTGTAATTACTGCTTGCTCGTATCTTCTGGTTGTGAGTGCTATCTCCTATATTCCTAAGAAAAGCATATCATTACCACATATTGTTCCCTATATCAAATATCTATTTTGTTACTTGGTTATTCTGTTTGAAGTTTATAGAGCAATAATGGGTTTCTTTGTGAATGACCTTAAAAGAGTTATTGCAGGATGAGGCACTTAATGTACCTGGGCCAGTGGACCAGCTGCTAAGTGATTATGCTAAAAGATTTCATGAAGTCAAGACCCCTCGTAAGCTCCTTTGGAAGAAAAATCTTGGTACTGTAAAGGTTAGTTGCTACAGAGTTTACATAATAGTATTTTCTTTGAGAGAGATTTTCTTCTTTCACTTGGGTTTTTTAAGATGACTAAACTGTGTTGAAAAAGTCTTACATAACGGTAATAAACATTATGTTATGTGAGGCATTTCTGTATCAGTTAACTTAAAATGAGAATGGATATGTTAATGTGATAGGTCCAATTGTAGATATCGAGAAATTTCAGTCAAGGAATATAATACTCTGTAACTCTTTCACCTTCAGTAATCAAAATCTTTTGCTATATAAGCCCATGTAGCATTGATATTTTTCTTCGCATTCTTTAATTTGCTCAAATATCATTAACTTCTGAATTGCCTCTTTATTTTAGTTGGAGCTTGAATTTGAAGATAGAGTGCTACAGTTTACGGTCACTCCGCTTCATGCTTCTATTATCATGCAGTTTCAAGATAAAACAAGGTGAACTAGAGAATGACCTTTTCTTGTTTTGCCATTTTTATCTTGTGAACACAATGATTTAATCACATGGAATATATAATCTCTATCTCATGTTTTCAGTTGGACCTCCAAGAATCTTGCTTCTGCTGTTGGTGTACCTGTGGATGTCTTGAATAGGAGAATAAATTTTTGGATAAGCAAGGTTACTGCCATGCACTTTGCTATTGCTGGAATTTATTAGTAGTGTCATGACTTTTCCATTACATAAGATTATATGTTTCTCATAAAAAATTGAGATCCCATGGCCTTCCATGGTATCTGATTTTCACTCATTTAGTCTTGAGAAAGCGCATTTACACCCACTTCTTAGGCAACCAAGTCTCTGGTAGTCGGTTTTGGTTTTTCCTCTTGTACTTCTTTCTGGCATAACCAAAATGTAGTATCACATCTGAATAAACATGTCATGTGTCTTTTGATTGTTCAAGCCAGGTGAAATTTGCTTTTATTTAAGTATATTAAAAATCACTCAGGGAAAGGATGGTGGCAATCTATTTATCCAATTTCCTTTGCTTGGTTTAATCAGGGAATTCTTGCAGAATCAGTTGAGGCAGATTCTAGTGACCGTAAATTTACTTTAGTGGAAGCCTTGGTTGACAGTGGAAAGACTGGAGCTAATGTCGGGAGCTGTGAAGAGCTTCTGGGGGTTGATGAGGATGGAGAGCGATCAGTAGCCTCTGTTGAGGATCAACTACACAAAGAAATGACAGTTTATGAGGTATATCATTTAAATACTTTTTCACTTTTGATATGTGCATCAATAAATTCTCTATGTTGAAATAATGTCATATGGCTAACAAATATCATTTGAGTTATGTTTATTCTTCGATTTTCACATTTATCTGAGTACTCTCTTTATGGTCATCACATAGTGAACATGATAATTACGTCAGATATTTTGAAATTTCAGAAAATCTTATCATTTTCTATGTTTTGTTTTGATTATTCAGCCTGATTAAATCCTTTAAATTCATTAAACACGCTTTGGGATTGAAAATTTAGTTTGGTGACTATTTACCGTGGATTGTTATGAAAATTGATTTTGCAAGAAAGTGATTTAATCTAAATCAGGTTATTGATTGATTATTTGTGATTATCTCAGATATAGTCCCAGTATGGGAGCCAAGAACATGGATTTTTTTGTTAAATATCAAAACTCGTGCTATTATATACAAATCTAGTTACATGTAAATCAGGTTTTCAAAATATGTATGCCATCATATTTTCTTTGATTTTTCTATTGAAGTTGCTGTCGTACTGATGTTTATTTGCTCGCGATGAATGTTTAAAAGATGAGACTTGTTATTTCTGTTTCCCGTTGCATGAAAAACATTAAAATGGTTTCTCAAAGTTCTTGTTGAAATTGTAGAACGCTAGTTTAAATACACATGCATCACACATATTCTTGATTAAATTGTAAGGGAATTTAGTTTGAAACCAGTCGAAATTGCAAGTTAATTTTGTTCCCCTGATAGTAGACCAATTTTAGTCGGAAACCAAATTTGTTCTTTTACAATCTTATTTAAATGTCCCTAGCTAACTTCATATGATATTGTACTAAACTATTTTTCCTTTTCCATATTGATAGTACTAGTCCCAAACATTGCATAGTTTATGAATACAAATAAATAGGAGATGAATGATCTGAGAATATCCACATTCTTTATGAGTAACCACCAATGTAAATATTTCACTGTATGCACGTGACATTCACTAACATACTCGAGCTGGTTCAGTTTTTCAAGGGAATAAGCTAGCTAGGTTTATACATTCAAAGTTGGCTCATTTTCAGCCCTACTTGAGGGGTACTTTGGATGTATAATTCAGATTCAATAAAAGCCTTGGTCACTTTTTTATGGAAACTAGCAATAGGATACGAGTAGTTTCTATTCTCAAATAAATCTCAAAGTTTAACATTTTTGTCTTTTAGAACATGCAAGGTTTCCCAACAATAATCTAGTAGGCTTAGTATATCCTGCTGTAGTTTGTGTTTCTAATTCTGCTGCAAATGTAATGGGACTAGAGATTGAATTGCATTCAGTGATATTGATAAAAAAAATCCATGTTTTTGTACACATACTGGCATAATCTGACCGATAATGATGTGTTTCAGAAATTTATCACGGGGATGCTTACCAATTTTGGCAGCATGGCATTGGATCGCATTCATAATACTCTCAAGGTAATTGGGTTTCATCTCAAGCGAGAAACTGCAATTTGCACTTGAAATATACATTTGACATTACTAATCGAGGGAGATATGTTGCTGCAGATGTTTTGTATAGGTGACCCTCCTTATGACAAATCGCTTCAACAGTTGCAAAGCTTCTTGTCCGGTTTAGTTGCAGAGGAGAAGTTAGAACTCAGAGAAGGAATGTATTATTTGAAGAAGTAATGAACCAACAAGTTACAATCCATTTGTAAAACATGTAATAATTAGCAATATTTATGTTTTGGTGCTTTTTGTTGTCAAAGACGAAGAAGGGATCATAAGTTCTCAAATACCAGCAAGCATTTATGGCTTCTGTTTTTTTTTTTTTGTAATTTCTTTTTGGTTTTAATTTGAAGCTCAACCAACCATCCTTACGTTAAGAAATAGCCCTACTAGTAATCGAAGAAATAAAAGAATATTATACACTGCTCAACCAACCATCCTTTCGTTATTATATATATTGTTTGATAAAAATAAAGCATTTGAAATAATATTATGGTTTTAATCGTGAACAAAGAAAGATAAATGAAAAAAAGGAAAAAGAGACAAAAGTGAAAAAAATAAAATTGAAAGAAATCGTCCTATATAGCCGTTATTAGGGAAAAATATGAAAATAACCGTTACCACATGTCGCGGAGAATTAAACGGGTGGTTAATAAATTCGACCGTTACACATCCATAATTCAAATTTTTATTCATCATTCAAACAAAGAAGGTCGTATAAACAGTGTTAAGAAATCTAGGAGAAAAATCAAGAAATAAACCAAAAATGAGAGAAATAGAACAAGAAGATCCAAAATTAATGGAAGAAGTGGATCATGAAGAGCAGAAATTGCAGAATCTAAGATCCAAAGCTACAGAATTTCTTATAAGAGAAGAATATGAAGAATCTATTCAAGCCTGTTCTCGATTCATTACTCTCTGCCAAGATTATATTTACAAGAATTCACCCCATTTTGATTCAGACCACTTCTTAAAGCTCCAAAAATCCATCTGTTTGTCTTTCTTGAACCGAGCCGAGGCCAGATTCCGGCTGAAGGAGTTCTCTGCAGCATTGGAGGATTGTGTTGAAGCTCTGAGAATTGAAAGCACTCATTTCAAGACTCTACTTTGCAAGGGGAAGATTTTGCTGTGTTGAATTTAGTGGGATTGAATGTAAAAATGATGAACAATGAATATATTTTATGAGTTCTGATTTACAATAAATGAAATGAGGTTGCTTATATAAGATTATAAGCAACGATTGC
>CAIGRQ010185014.1:0-20442 GCA_903798375.1 Fraxinus sp. D2006-0159
TTTTTTTTTTTTTTTTTGCAGAAGCAAAAGTAGAAAGATCACTTATTTTCTTGGCTTCATTTAGATTTTGCTGCACAAAGGTGAAGGCAAGGGTCGAGCTCACTCTAACTCCAACCAGTTGCCTGAAATGTTGTAAAACCTTGGCTCTAATAACTTTAATCAAAGTAAAAAAAACCAAGGCAAAAAGTCATCCATTTGAATCAGACTACGCCTATACCTTTCTTGTCAGAGAATAGCAACACTGAATGTTTTGAAAAGACCCAAATAAGACCACGTCTCCAATTTAATGTTATTTATGATATCAATTAAGGACAAGAACTTGTAAGCATATTTATATTTGAAAAAACTAGAGTAATCTGAATGAAATTTAAGACTTCTTATGCATGCAGAACTCCAAAATCTATTAAGAATTATTTCTTAGGAAATTTAAGGGAAGAATGGAATGTTTACCATCGCCCGAATGATAATGAGACAATTCTTGAGCAGTAGATGTCATCCGTCCAAGAACTGCATTCATCTAAGTCACAATGAACACAATCAAAACGACATGCATATAACTAGTACATCTACAAGTTAAGAGGGAAAAGAACAGTATAACAAATAGGCGTTACTAACATCTCAGTCCAAAATTATAACTTGATACTGAAAAGCCAGCAAGCAGACAATAAACTGGACATTGACATCCATCTTAAAATAAATACATGTGAAAAACTCAAGCTGAGAGCCTGAGACATTAATTATAGGTTGGCACAACAAATTTCGAGGTGCGTGAGGAAAGATGAAAAGGAACAAAAGAAATAAACGAATTAGACTTCAATATTCCATTCACTCATCGACTGCTTTGAGGTAAAAAAATAAAATAAGCCTTTGCAGTATGATAATCATTGTTTGCAGGCAGCAAGTCATCGCATTGGTACATTAGATAAGTTTGTAATTTGACAAACTAAGCTTTATCCGTAATCTTCTAGCGTGTAAAAGATTTAACATTTATATACTTAATAATAAATGTCCCGCACACATAGCCCCTTAAATTTTTGCTTATGGACTTGTAAAGAAACAAAAATAACGAATTCCAACTGGAAAGAATGTAAGAAACGCATCCATAGGACCACATTGATGCTAGAGTTAGCCAAGAAATTGATATTATCGAGTATACCTCCAAATTCCTCGCCGAAAGGGTATCATCTACGGAAGTTAATTGTCCATTTACAGTAGATGTGGCCGCAACTCGTGCTCTTCTTCCTTGAATCAATGCTGAAGCCTGCCCAGTGAGCAGATCATTTTGATGCTGCAGAGACCGGAGCTGTTTCTGCAACTCCAAAGCTTCTGCTTTTGCAGCTAAAGTAGCATCACTGAATACAAAAGCACACCATCTTCAAAACCGAGCAACATAAGCATTATAATTTCTTGAAAGAGATAGTCTATAACATTACAATTACAGCAGTAAAATCTTATTCTTCAGCAATATGTGAAAATAGCCCATGCGCATGGGCAACGATGAGCAAAGAAAGAGATCATGAAAAATGCATATGGAACTTTAGAGCCAAAATTCGAAGAAAATATTGAGAACCCAGGTCAAAACTGCAAAAATAAGCTTCAGTGATGATATATAATGTGACTGAAACATTTATTTAAATAAATGAAGCTATCTGGACACAAGCTATAGACTCATTCCTGAAACATGCATGACTAGGTTTGGTACTCGAGCTGGACTACATGCTTTCAGCCATACTCAAAACTAACCATAAATTGAGTTTGTGTATGTTTTGCAGAACAGACCTCGTGAAACATGATATATAATGCGACTTAAGATGCAGGAAAGCCAATCACCATTTGCTGATATGTATTGGACACAGTACAGCGACGTACATAGACAAAGCTAGTACATAGACAAAGCTATTTAACATTGTTGTTACTTCTTTATTGATTTTTTATTTATTTATTTTTTTAGGGGTGGGGGGGTATTCTGCATGTAGATGTGAAAAATAACACTGATCATATTTTGATGAATTTCACATATCTTCCTATTAAACAAATTGTTGAAGGCAGGATATAGATGAATATTTATGGCCCTATCTACCATACTAAGCTTTTAGATGAGAGGGTCAATATAGTATCAAAGCTTAGCAGCAAACCCAAGTTCAAGTCTCGCCGCCACCCATATATTAAAAATTGTGCATGTGCTAGGCTTTTGATTGTTAATAATGAAACCAACCTACACGAGAGGCGACTTGTTGAAGAATATATATATATATGCTCCTATCTAACATCTTAAGCTTTTAGATGAGATAGTTCATACAAATTAATAGAGTTTATCCCAAATTCGGGTCTAACATAATAGTAGAAATTCAGAATTGCAAGCCAATCAGAGCTTTCAAGCTCAAGCTATAAGAGGTCTGACTGGCTGTTGAAATGGCTTTGGCGGTTTGCTCATATTTGAGCCAGGCTAAAGCTTGCTAATAAACTAACAAACCCAAGTTCGTTAATGAAAACTTGGACCATTTTGGTGTGTAACGAATTTAAGTGTACAAAGGACAACAACTGTTACCGTATTTCTTTCAATCCTTCTTCAGTTCCAAAAACTGCCTCCTGGTTATCTCTCCTTGCAGAAAAGGTTGAAATGCTATCATAAGCAAAGTCTAAATCTTCTCCCTAGTGGCATCAAAATATTCATGCATAAGTGAAAATGTTATTATATGACAGCAAGACAAATATAAAGATAGAACCCAAAACACTTAAAAGTATAATTAAAAATAATTCATTAAGCATATAATATATGGTTAGTTGACATGTAAAACTAAAATATTTTGAATTATAAAATCAACGCCCAGCAAACAATTCTTAAAAATAGAGAATGGTATTTGTTAAATTAGATGCTCACACATTCTCTTCCCCGCCTTTACACAAACCGTGAAAACAAAAGGATAACATCCCTCAGTTATGGTGAGTGATGTTATGGCTATATATAATGGGAATCCAAGCTGGAACATCGCTTCGGGAGGGGCTTACATGACTCGGAATTGGATGACTATGCATTGTTTTTGGCCTCTCTGTACGATGTGCACACTCAGGTAGGAGAGAACGACTGTAGCGGGTGGAGGGTGGCACAAAATGGTTTGTTCTCTGTTCGCACTTATTTCAGATCCTTATTGGAACCTGAGAGTTCATTCTCCTGGAATAGGGTATGGCAAAGTAAATTACCTCCAAGGGTGACTTTTTTACTATGGACAGTTATTAGGGGCAGGTGTTAACAACGAATAATCTTCGAAGAAAGGTTTGTTATATTACGGAGTGGTACTATATGTGCAAGAGGGATGAAAAGACGACCGATCACTTGTTCATTCATTGTGACGGTGTTCGTTGGTTGTGGAATGATATTTTGGCGTCGCAACATATGAGTTGGGTGCTGCCAAGACGTATAGAGGAGGTGGTGTGAGCATGGAAGAGGAAGTTTCAAGATAAGAATAGCAAGCTAGTGTGGGATCTCATTCCAGGATGCATTGTATGGTGTGTGTGAAGAGAAAGAAACGACGGTGCCTTGAAGATCAAACACGGACGACCGAACAGTTTAGAGAATTGTTTTACTTTACTTTGTATAATTGGTTTAAGGATGCAACTGTTAGTCCGATAGAAGGGTTGCCTAATTTTTTATTGTTTCTTTCTTGTTTAAACTGATAATGCAATCCATGTGTATTATCTTTTGATTTTGATTTATAAAATTATAGGATTACCTATCAAAAAAAACATCACATCCGTATTGTCCTTGATATGGAAATACGACTCTTTGTAAGAGCATAGAACAAGTAAAGAGAGATGATATTCCCCATATAACCCAAAACAACAGAAAAGGCAATAACTAATATTAATAAATGTGTAGTAACTATGCACCAAAGAGCATATATAAGCTTTTAGGGCAGAAACAGGACAAAATGTCATGCAATTTAAAAACAGGAATAATCATGTTCGTGAATATTAGATTTAAATGAATACACGTGCCCCTCTCTAAAAGCTTAAGCTTTTCGAGGAGATAAATGAACACGATAACACAGCTGGGCAAAATATCTAGGTTCAAATCTCACCACCACTCATTTATGAAATTTTACACGTATAAGACCTTTGATGAAAATAAATAAATATCCTGCAAGTGAGGAGTGTTGAAGATTAGAATTAAAAGAGGACGTGTGGCCCTCTTTAAAAAATTTAGCTTTTAGATGAAATGTAAAAAAAACATCAAGGCTCTCCACAAACAGCACTTTCTTGTCCTAAAGGACAAAGTCTAGCAACCACTTCTAGATTTCCCCTGTCCTCATTGTAGGACACAGCCTCTAAAATGTGCAAAAAAAAGCATCAACTCTTGGAGGACATTTTTCCAGCACGACGAAAGAGATGGCCAATAAAATAAACAGATCTAGATGTACCTCCAAAAGCTTCCCTTCCTCTAAAAATTGCTTGTACCTAAATGGACAAAGAATAAAAGAAGCTAATCAATGGCTAGTAAATGTTGATAAGTATCAAATAAAAAGTTGCATATGAAGTTCAACAAAAAGTTCCCAAATTACAGAAATTGAGAAAAATGTATAGCAGTATAAATGGAAAACAAAGTTATAAGCTTTAATATCTACAACAGAGAAAAGGTATTCTTTTGGTCAATAAATTCACGAATTTTAGTGCATAACCAGAGAAATGCACTTCCTATCTTGATGAAAAATTGAAGCTGGATAGAAGTTAAAGTGGACAGAACAGATAAAAGACTGGGTAACAGAACGCTCAGAATAAAGCACGGAGATAGAAAATTTAATCCATATGCATGTCAATGCCTTCCCATTGCAGTCCTTACATACATAAATCATATTATATATTAAAGAGCAGGTGAATAAACACAAATAGACTTAACTTCGGAAAATAAGGAAACCTATAATCATAATACCCTTCAAATTCACCTTCCCTGGCTGCGATTAAGAAAACTCAAAATCCCTCGAATAAAATAAAAAGACACAATTTCAAAAAATAAAAACTTGTAAAACCCAGCCATCAAATGCAATTCTTACCGTGCTAAAACATTTAAATAAAATTTAGTTCACAAACAGCATAAATTAACAAATATATGACAGATAATAATCATACAGCGGAATGTACATGTAAATGTGTGTGAATAAGGAGAAAGGGAGAGAGTACAGTGAGACTTCGGTGGAAGAGAGAACGTTAGAAGGGCGGAGGCTAGAGCAGAGCCAGTCGAGGACGGGCCGAACGTCGTCGTATTGGAAGGGCCATTCGCAGCTGTCCGGGTCAAGTGACTCGTATCCTTCGTAACCCAATTCGAACAACAACGAACACAATCGCGCACCACTCATTTTCAGAACAATGCGAATTGCTTCAGATCTGGACGTGATCTGGAGCAATAATCATTGAATTTTTTTCTCCTCGAATTGCTTTGGGTTGTGATGAGGTTTTTTCCCTTTTTCGTTTGAAGAGAATTAAGAAAATGGCGGTTTATAATTTATCGTAACATTCAAAGACAAAAGGACGGAGGAATAAGGTTGAAAATTATGGACAAATGCAAGCAAAAATAACCTTGCAATTAGCCAGAGTTTCATTTTAAGGGCTTCTTCTGTAAAAATTAAAATCGAATTAAAATTGAAAAATTAGTCGTTATTGTTGATTTTTATTAGACGAGTGGAATCAATAACGGCTATATTTTCAATTTTAATCCGATTTTAATCTCTACCGAATGGGGCCTAAATATTAAATCATATTTTTTTATAAAATAATTTTTCATATAAATTTTAAAAATCTCATACCTTAGTTTCATTTTTTTTAAAATCATTTTGTGCAAATTAATAAAACATGACATTAATAAAATTACAAAAACGTAGCTAAAGAATAAGGGCTTGTGCTTTTCATACCGTTGAAGAAAGCAACGGTCAACAAAGGAAAATTTGCTGCTGATTGTTGTGTCTAACGGTCAGAAATTAACGATCTAAAAAGCAATTATTTGGAAGGAAAATCAGCAGCAGACAAGCCTTAATTGTTAAGAGCATGTTTCAATTCAACTTTCAACCCATCTTTTTTTTTTTGTTTAAAATGCATTTAAAAATAGTATTTTATTAAAAAATATATGATTAAAAAATAAGAAAAAAAATCTGAATTTACATGTAATAATATTTTGGGCATATTCCGTAGAGATTAAAATAAAAAAATTAGCCGTTATTGTTGACTTTTATTAAACGAGCGAGACCCAATAACGACCATATTTTCAATTTTAATTAGATTTTAATCTCTACCGAACAGACCCTTATTAGAGTAAAAATAAAAGAGAAAAAATATATTTTAAAAATAATAAATTAAAAAGATTATAATTATTAATAAAAGTAATTATTTTATCAAACTGCCAATGGACGATTCTCAATTCTAGAGATGGCAACGAAGGGGTTCTCAATTCTTGGCTTAGCGGGGTGGGTGGGGTGGGACGGGGCGGGGCAGGACGGGACGAATTTTTTTGTCATCACTACTTAATTCCCACTGAGCCTCTATTTGAGTCATATTATTTTCACAATAATGAATTTTTTTGTTTGATATGATGTATAATGTGTGGTTGAAAAAAGAATAAAAGTTATTGATATGATGGAAAATATTATTTTATTAAAAAATATGTGGTTAAAAATGAGTAGAATTGTAGAAAGTAAATCCATAATTATTTCGGTACTGTTCTCTTTGTGTTTGAGTTTTGTGTTTTAAATTTTGAATTCATTTTGTGTTTTGAGTGTCCATTTTGAGATTTTTGAAAATGTATTCTTTTTGACGTTTTGAAAAATGGTTTTCAAAAATTAAAAAATTAAAATACGTTCTCTTCCTTTCTCGCTCCAACTCTCTCGTTCTCTTCCTTCCTCACTCCACTCTCTCCCTTCTCTTTTTCCCCCCGTCTCCCTCTTTTTCCCATCCTTCATTGGCGATTTTTTGCTGTGGCGATTTTGGTTGTGGTTGGGCCGCAACGCTGCGGTGGTGGCTGTGGTGGCGATTAGGTCGCAATTTTTTGGTTGTGGCGGTGGGGGTCTTGGCTGTGACAGTTGGGTTGTGATTTTTCGGCTATGGTGATGGGGGTCTAGGCTGTGGCGGTTGGATCGCAATTTTGGTTACGGTTGGGTCACAATTTTGACTGTGATTGGGTCGCGATTCTGGTGGCGATTTTGCGGTGGTTTAGTCTTCATTTGGCTGGGCGGTGGTGGTCTATCTGGTGGCAATTTTGGCTGGGCGATAGGGGTGCTTCTGGTGGTGATTTTTCGGTGGTTTTTCTGCGATATTGACTGTGGTTGGGGGATTCTGTGGTGATTTTGGTGGAGGTGGTGCAATGGTGGTTGGGTGGCGGTGGTGCAGTGGTGATTCCCGTGTGTAGTGGTGGTGCAATGGTGGGTTTCGGTGTTGTAGTGGTGGTGCAGTGGTTGAAAACAACGAAAACATATTTTGAAAATTTTGGTCAAGTTATAACTGAAAACACCCAAAACGAGTGTTTTCTTTGTAAATTTTCAACCACTATTTTAAAAAATCGAAAACAAAAAACGAGTTGAAAATGACAAAGAAAACGTGCCCTTCATTTTCAAAATAATTTTTACATTTATTTATAACCCCTCCTTGTTAATCGCTCTTTAAAATCTCTTACCAAAAAAAAAAGCGCTATATACTTTCTTCCCGCCCCGGCTTCACAGTTGACTGTATAATTCCAGAATCCAAGAGAAGCAGCGAGTGGAGAAACCTATGTGCGGAAGAGCTCGTTGTACTCTCAGGCCCGATGATTTCCCCCGGGCCTGCCATCTCAATGGTCGGCCCATCCGTCACGTCAATGTGGACCGGTAACTGAATCCTCGTCCCCAAATCAATCTTCATCAACTTGCTGTTTGTTAAACTAATTTCAGTTTTTTCCAGTCTCAAAGCTATTAAATTGAGTAAATTACAACTAGTGTTTAAATCTAACAGGTACCGGCCGTCGAACAATTTGGCGCCGGGTTTCAACGTGCCGGTGGTTCGGAGAGAGGACGGAGGGGATTGCAACGGTGCTGTAGTTCACTGCATGAAATGGGGGCTGATTCCGAGTTTCACTAAGAAATCTGAAAAGCCCGATCACTTCAGGATGGTAGTACTATTATTCCGAGTTCATTGGTGTTAAGCTCTTAAAAAGACCTAACACGTGTTTAGTCTTTTTTTTTTTTTTTTTGTGAGTGTGAGTGAGCGCGTGTTGTTATATTATGAAGTTTCTTGACGGAGAAATTCTTCCACTGCTATACTCGTATAATTATTTGGAGTGGGAGTGCGGGGGTACACACAAATTAGGATATTGTAACAGCTCTTTGAAAGCAGCATAAGTGAATTTAAGAACGCTGTCTGTCCTTCTCGAGTTGTTTGTAGGGAATCAAAGAGACCTAGCACCTTCAACTCAACTTAGAGTTCCTCTGCTTCTCTTTAAAATTTAATCTCTAGCCTATCAAATAAATTAGCAAGCTTGAACAAATTTTTGAGAACTCATAAAAATAAATGTACCTTTCCCAAGCTTGGTTTTAGAAACAAATTAGCATCTAGTTGAGCCTGGGTTAGATTCGGCAACTTAGAAGGTTCATAGTCACCAACATAAAAAGATAAACAAGCCAAGCACCAATTTTATTTCTAGTTTGGCTTATTGTGCTCAGCTCAAGCACCAAATCTTAGTTCAGCTCTTTTTGTTTACTCGGTTTTTATAGAACTGACTATTACCTGTTTAGTCGATTATCTTGCCTGTTAATGTTATCCCTTTTTTGTTTACATTTTCTTGCAGATAATTGCTGTTCTTCGGTGAATTCATATATGAGCATGTTTTCTTTGGCTGATCTTTTAGCTCCTTAATGGATCGCTCTATTTACCTAAACTAGAAACTCTTAGCCTTTGGCCAACCAAGGGGAAAATCATGAACTGTCTATTCAAAATTCTACCATTAAAAATGAAAATAATTTCATCTATCTACTTTCATGTTTCTCAAGCTGTCCTCGGCTTCTAAATGTCACGCGTATGACATAAAAAAAAATGGTTAATATGACAAAGCTGTACTTCTTTATTTTCCGTATAGTCACATCTTGCTACATGGTATTGTGTGCAATTCACCGTGACATAGAATTTGAGAATTTCAAGCTACAAAATAATAGAAAATATTATCATTTGAAAGTTTGTAATGTCCAAAAATAAATTGATTTATAAAGAGGAAATAGTAGTGAGGTCTCACTGAATATGTGAATAATAAGCAGTAATTAGAGTGTAAATTTGGAATTAATATTTGACTAAATTTATTAAACATTTATAAGTCCGTTTCCAAATGGAGGCTTAATCTAACCTTAATTTTAAAGTATTGACTCTTTGACTTCATATTGTAGCAAATATAACGATGGCAATGGAATGAAGGGAGTATAATTTTATATATATCGTGATGAGTTCCTCAGGAACAATCCTCGTATGCTCTAATGGGCAATGCTACCATTTTGAGCCTTTTGAGTGTAAAATTTGTGTCTTCTATTTCCAGCATTGATTCTGAACACACATCATCCTTTACCTGTGATACCTTCTGTCAACCTGAACATCAGCCTCCACGCTTAAGTGAATGCAGACCATCCGTAGTTCATATTTCCCAGATTCCATGTGTGGTGATAATGTGTAAAATTCAACCGTTCCAAAATACTAAATGGAAGTGAAAACAGGGATAAATTGTTGATTTCTCATATGGCTTCAAGGTTGGAGGAAGTGAAGGGAAACAAATAGAAACCATTATCTCTGGCAAGGTGGTTTATAGATTGGAGAATATGGAGTCCAATGTAGTACGGACAACTTGAATGATGGAGCTGGCAAGATGCGTGGAAGGAAATGGATTTCTACTAATACGAGGAAATTAAACAAAAATGTGTTCGGTCCCTATATTCACAAATATACCCCTTTTTATTTTAGATTTCACAAAAAAATACTAGGATTGACACTTCAAAGAGGTGTTAGCGCTCATTCTAAAGTACAGATGATAAATAGCATTGGTTTTTGAGTTTGTCGCCGCACACACCTTCTCTTTTCTTCTATCGACTTTCGAAGGAACTTCCAACTTAAGAATTTTCTTTCTCATACCCATCTTCGCTTGAAAGTCAAAAGTGAAAATTCAAGGGAAGATGGTCATTTTGCAGCCCCTCCCACTTTCTTGTTTCTCAACCTTTTTTTACCTGACCACTTATTTTTTATATTACTGCAGTACTAGCATTGATTCTGGTGTAAATAATACTCGATGTGGTATTAATATCATACTGCTGTCTATTTAAAACAATTTGATGGACATCTTCTTTTCCAGTTCAATGCACGATCTGAATCAATTAGAGAGAAGGCTTCTTTTCGTCGTCTGGTTCCTAACAACAGGTGTCTGGTGGCTGTTGAAGGGTAAGTCCTGTACAATTATTTCCATATCTAATACTGTCCAGTTGATGCTGTTGCTCTTCTTGTTTTTTCCATTTATTTCTTCACCTTACCGTCTTCTAAACTTTTGGTGTCTGTTTCTATATATTTTTAGTAGTTATATGTAGAAGTAGTCACATAATTAGCTGTTCATTTTTACCTTTTTATCCTAATCATAGATATGAAGAGGAAGGTTTGAATTGTTTTTTAAGAAGCACAGCAGCTCCTTCTTAACATTTTTTTTTTAATTACCTTCTGAATTGTTGTGGTTTTTGTTATGTTATTCTCCAGTATTTCTGTAATGATTTGAAAATAATAGAAGACGCTGTATAACTGGATCATTTTTTTAATTAAGCAATTGTTTATGCAGCCTTCATCTGTATAATTGTTGTTTGAACATTTCCTCTGTAGGTATTTTTTTTTTTCGGAAACTTTTTCTTCTGTAGTTTATGTTTTCTTCTTAGAATTTTATTCTTAGCGGTCATAATAATATTTTGGGTAAAGGGGACAAACATCAGACCCCTGCTCCCAGGCAAAAGGATTAAATTCTGGTTGTTCTAAGCTGAATTCGAATTCTTACCCAACATTTATTTGTTAATATTGCCAACAAGGAGTTGATAAGTTTTATATTGGTCTAGTTATAGTCATATTGGTCAATTGCTTTTTCCCTGATGTGCACCAATTTTTGTGTTCAGGTTTTATGAATGGAAAAAAGATGGGTCTAGAAAGCAACCTTACTACATACATTTTAAGGATGGTCGTCCCCTGGTCTTTGCTGCCCTATTTGACTCTTGGAAAAATCCAGAAGGTGAAGTGCCAATTATAACATTTTTTAACTTGTGAATTCATTTTTCTTTTGAGCAACCATTTGCAAGATCAACAGTGAGCTTTTTCTTAGGGTGTTGTGTTGTTTCTTGCCTTCCAAATTTTATAGATGACTAATTGGAATTTTCTTTTATGTTTCGCATCGTGGGGTGAGGTGCTGGCAGATGGACAGCTACTGCAATAGAATTCCTGAGTCTCTTATGCTTTCTGAGACTCTTCCTCTGAACACATCACCAGAGTTGCTCAATCCTGTTTTCTCTTTTCTCTATGCAGGAGAAGTCCTGTATACCTTCACTATCTTGACGACTTCATCATCATCAACTCTGGAATGGCTCCATGGTTTGTAATGTTGTGATTCTCTTCATATCCCACTTAATGTAAGGCCATTAAGTATGATCTATGAAGTCATTTTACTATAGAAATGCCTCATGGCATCTGCCAGACTTGTCCAATCCTGCTGTCTATGCAGCTTTGCAGAAGTTGCTGACTTGTCCAAACCTGCTGTCTATGCAGATTTGCAGGAATGCAACTTCGGAATTTCTGCATTTGTAAAGCACCTGAGTGTTGCTGCATTTGACTCTCATAACATAAGTTTATTTGTATTGTTATTATAGATAGGATGCCTGTTATCTTGGGAAACAAGGATTCGACTGATAGGTGGCTGAATGATTCTTCTTTGTCAAATCATGATACGATACTCAAACCATATGAAGAGACAGATTTGGTAAGGGTTCAATAAGTGTTTAGGTGGATAGTTCTTGTCTGCTTTTGTTGGTGATCAGAGATATTGGAATTGAGCGTAAAAATTTAAACCTTCACTTGCAGGCCTGGTATCCAGTGACACCTGCAATGGGTAAGCTTTCGTTTGATGGACCAGAGTGCATTAAGGAGGTAAAAACTACTTTCTTTGTTCTAGTATATGCTGCATTATTAGTGTTTGACCAGATGAGAACTTTGGTCGTGATAAGATAGTGTTTGACAATGTACTGCAAAAGAGAGGACTTTCTGTTTTACTGCATGAGACATTGTACGATGCCATATATTTTGAAGTTGTTTCCAGAAAATCATTCTAGTGGCTTTTGGAGCTGCTTAATAAACTCCAGTTCCAACTTAATGGCAACTTCAAAGAGTCCATTTCCCTCTCATGCTGGGGAGTTACTTGTCTGGTGCGATAGGAAATTACCCCGAGTGATCGGAGTGACTGGTTCTGCTGTGTGCGCAAGGAATGTAGTAGATGTTAATGTGGACCCAAAAACTAATATTGCACCAGAATCTTCGTGTTTCTTCTGATGATTTTGATTATGGAATCACGCTTCTTGAAAGAATTGTTAAAAAATTCGTGCAACTCAACTGTCGTTATATAAATGTACAGTCCAAATATGTTATTTCCCATCGAGAAATATTAAAATGCATTGACCTTGCATAGTTGTTACAGATACAGTTAAAGACGCAAGAGACCAGACCTATCTCCCAATTTTTCTCGAAGGGAGCAAATTGTGGACCTGAGTCAAAACTCGAAAACCCCACAGCAAAAGATGAGCCCGTTGTAATCAATCAGCAGAAAGACACGAAAGAGGAACCTGGAAGTCAAGACAGCGATCATCAATCTATCACCAACAATGATGATTATGACATCAAACCAAAACTGGAAAACCCAACAACAAAAGACAAGTACATTAAAATAAATCAGCAGAAAGGTACCAAAGATGAACCTGAAAATCAAGACAGATACCATCAGTCTATTTCAAACAAGGATGATTATGACATCAAAACAGATGTTACTCGGGTGTCTGTGGAAGGGGCTGCACAGATTCCGGGGAAGCGAAACTATGAGGAGCTTTCTTCAGATGCTAAGCGATTTGCTAGGGAAACTGACGGGTTAAGTGAAAGTTCAGTAAGAAAGAAAAGCAAGGGTGCCGATGATAAACAGCCAACGCTACTTTCTTACTTCAGAAAAACCTAGTAACTTGTCCCTACATGATCAGATCTATGGTTTTGCTGAAATAGCTGCGGTTCCTATCAAGGTACAAAAGCTGAAAGGAAGGGAATTTTCGTCCAGCACCCACTTCCTTCACTCTGTTTATGCAGTCTTGTGTAGTTCTGGCTGTTCAGCTGTTGCTCTTTTTTCATGTTAAGTGGGAGCACCAATGTCGTATAATTAGATTAGTTAATTTTGGAAGTTTCAAGAATAACTTGGTCGTGTGAATTATTGCAATTTCATGCTAGAAAACTTTGGTCTCAGCATTCAAGTACCATAATCAATTGATGGTTCAGCTTTGCCATTTGTACAGAAAAAGCTGCCCACCCTGTTGACAGATGACTGATGGCAGTGTGTAATTGGTGCAAAAAATGCCTCCATTTTTTAAACAAGCCAATGACAAGAAAGTGTTTTCTGCACAATTGGCATGGTTCTGGTTCCAGGACTTTTTGAATACTACTAAACAAAATGGGAACCACAAATGGAATATCAGCATACAGATCAAGTCTCAACAGTAAAGTATTCAAGACCGGTCGACCTAAAGGCTTCTATATTTTTTAGCTGCCGTCTGTGCTTGGACAATTGGATGTTAACGTTTTTAACCAAAGATGCAATTGCACGCATATCAAGGTAAGAAGACGTATACACATCTATACATGATCCCAGGTCATAAAGATGCATTCTATCGATGTTTCAAGCAACCTTCGAGCAAATTTGGTTCATAATTTTGAAGTGTGTAATTCAACCATCCATACAAACACACTGCCACTTTTGAGGATTTCATTGTTATTCAATTCATTTTAAACTTGACACCGACAAGGGTTAAGCAGCTAAATCCCACGTCTCAGTTTCTGAATGTCCATATGAAGCCACAAGTAGCAAGCAACAAGATGGTAAAAGTATTTTAAAAGATTCTTGCAACCAAACTCTATTATAAATATCCACATGCATGCTGTAAAAATAAAATTGACTCTTTAATAAAGAGTAAAGAAACTAAACAAGAATAATTTCACTAATCGACACGACAAAGTAAGAGATTCAACAAAGATACAGGAAGCGTGTTCTAAATCATTGCAAGCTAGCTCAACAAACAAGGATGATATTATTGGAAACTCTGCAAAATTAAGAAATCTCCCAGAGGGATAACCCAGTTTAATGCAGAAAAACAGAACAGCAACAGGCATAGAAAATGATCCGCCCGTCCATTCCTCCCAGTCAAACATGCCTTTAAAGACCTAATACAAACCAATAGGCCATTTAACAAGTAGAGAAATGGTCAATTGAGTCTGGTTGTCAGAAGAAGCCCTAACATTCTTAAGACCTGTTTTGCATGACTTTTAAAAAGTCAAAATGAGCTTTTGAAACCCAAAAACTACTTTTAAACCCGTTAATCTAATTTTAAGAAAGTGTTTCTTCTAATTAGAAAACTTTTTAGAGGAAACAGATACAACGTTGCTTTCTCTAAAAGTACTTCCGGAATAAGAAACTTTTTTAAAAATTAGTTTTTAAATAAAAATTAAGGTATTTCCTCTAAAAGATAGAAAGCAAAAGTCATGCCAAACGGGCTGTTCAACACTTGCTTGCAATCCCCAATTCCATCTAGAGGAGTGAAACAAAGTGTAACCATCAGCAACGAAAAAGAGAACAGCTTAAATTGATAGAAATTGAAATTACGAGACCTCACGAATAACCCCTAAACCTAGTTAAGGTTAATACCACGTTAAAGAATCTGTACGGAAACCCATCAACAATGACCACAGAGGTTGGTCTACGTACCTTCGTCCATCTGAAACTCTATCGACAATGAGTGACACTGTAAGCTGGTTTATTGTTCCAATGTTATGTTTAACCAATTCAGGAGAAGCTTCATATGAACAGAGTAAAACAAAATGTTTAAGCTGGGTTATTGTTCTTAAGTTATTTTTAACCAATCCCGGAGAAGCTTAATACAAAAGGACCAAAATCAAAAGGCGAGACTGTCTGGTTTATGGTTCCAACATTATTTTTAACCAATTCGGGAGAAGCTTCATATAAACAGAACCACAATCAAATGGCAAGACGACCTAAGCTGGTTTTTTGTTCTGAAGTTATTATAAACCAATTTGGGAGAAGCTTCATTCAAACTAACCCAAAATCAAATGAACTGATATAGACTTTCCCCTGCCACAGATATTTAATGAGTAACATAATACCAAGCATTTCAAGTAATTGACTTTTGAATTATCCAGTTCTATGTAATCATAAAACTATTGCACTGAAACAAAATAGACCAATAAATGCACATAATTTCATTACCACAAACTACAAAACTTCAGAGAATACTCAGTAAGCTCCCCTGCTGCTATTTAGAATTGAGCCAAGAGTCCCCAAAACAGCAAATGCCAAAAGTGGGCTAACATCAAGTGTATCGAAAATTGGAGGGATTATATTCCTGAAAAGATTCAAGTACGGATCGCATAGGTCCCGAATCGCAGATAACGGCTGCCTGTCCCAGGGAATATTAGGAAACCAGCTGAGCAAAACTCTAACCATCAGAACCCCGCTGTAAATATCCAGCCATTTCGCCATTCCAGCTGCCACCACGGTGAACGGCGTGTTCAACGACCCAGTAGGGACGTCCTTTATCGCAGCAAAGAATGCGGGGCCCGCGGTATAAACCAATGGAGCTTTCAGTTGTACTGCCAAGCTTAAGATTCCGCCGGCCAAGAATTTTGAGGCGGTTAGGGCCGTAGCCAAGAGGGTAGTGACTGTCCGAGTCGAACCAGAGAGCAATTCTTGAGATGGGCTCTGATCTTTGGACGATTCTATTACTGGAATTCGGAGAGATGCTGAAACGGAGGCCAAGATTCTTGATTTTGAAGGTTTTGGGTTTGCAGTAAAAGAGAAGACTTTGGGTTTTGGGAGGGAGAGGAGGTGGCGGTTATGGGCGGAGGGGAGGCAGAGCGCGGGGGTGGAATGGTGGTGAGAGAGGAAATTGATTGGGTTCCGGATTGTGAGGGTTTGAGAGGCCATGAGAGAAGCCATTTTCTTTTTTTTCTCAGTTCTCTAGAGAAGGGGATTAGGCTGCAGCGATGGGCTAAAATGACTATTTTTGTGCCCCACGATGTTACTTATTTGTCTTAAGTCCTATTTGATGACTATTATATTGAGAAAGTATAATTTGAAACGGTAATTTTTAAGGGAAAGTACAGTTAAAAAATAGAAAAAAGTTTTGAATTTACGTATAAAATATTTTATTGGGTAAATGTGCTATTGAAAATAATTAAAAAGTTTTGAAATATTGATTATCAAACGAGGGCTAAATATCTAATCGTGGCAGTAATTTGACTAACGATCGATGTTGGGGTATCTTCCTTTCGTGTTAAAGTTTAGTCCTTTTCTACCTAATTTTTGCCCGGATAGAACCTTGTCTTTCTCGCTCTCCAATAATAGAGGAATCAAAGTCCATCAACAATGCTTATTTATCAAATTCGACTGAGTTCCATAGATCTTTCTGCTTCCTTAGCTGCCATTATGTTAAAAGACATAACTCGCAATCAAATAATCTCTAGTATAAAAAAGTTCACCACCCAACAAAGAAAATCCTACTTTTTATCCTACTTCGCTTATTCTAGTGATCAAATTGACTAGACAATCCTATAGTACCCCAAATTAAAAATTAAAATAAAAAATAAGACGATTCAGGACGTTGAAACTGGGGGGAAGTTGAAAAAAAAATACTCCTTTCTTGCTCTTTTTCTTTTCCATTTTTAGATAATTCAAGGTCGAGAGTAATTTCCAACCAACTCAATAGTCATATTGGACGAAATTGTTAGTAGGGATCATTTGTAATTAAAAAAATGAAAGGCTAACATGATTAATGCCAAGAAGAAATAATTGGGGATAAACGTGTAAAAGAAGGAATAAGTTGGGGGTAATGGTTGAAATTTGCCTTGCCTCTTTGACATCTAAAACATGTAAAGTAATAATCGTCATTTTGCCCTTTTTAGTGCTATTTCTTTAAATTTCCGACTCAGGTCAGCTTCCATCCTTTATGGGCTGATTCTCTTCTCTCTTTAAATAACGAGCTGGGCTTCATTGGGCCATCGGCCCATCTCTGTTATTCCTCTTCAACCAGTTTCTCTCTCTACCTCGGCCCCCTCTCCCGCTCTAAAATAGTGCGAGTGCATCATATGTACATACATCGACTGTATGTATAGTTTCCAATTGTAAATATTTAAAATTGCAGCAATGGCGGAACAGTCAGACATTGGAGCCAGGAGAATAAGGCGAAGCGAAAGCTTGAGATGCCCTCACTGCGCCGGCCCCCTCTGCAAAGAGATGGTAAAATTAATTACTTTTCTTTGATTCGAATTATCTAATAAGAAGTTTCTCAGTATTGAATTTTAATTCAATGGCAGGAGACCAGTGAGTGGACTGTTCCGCCACTAATTAGGGATAGCTTTTCTATGGTATGGCTTGTGTGAGTAGTAATTCTTGCGTTAATTATGCATTTTATGTACCTCATTAAGCGTTTCTGCCAAATTTCTTTCTGATTTAGATAGGATCGGCCGTTGGTGGCACTGCGGGGGCCTTTTATGGCTTCAACCACGGTATGCTAGCCTTTCTTTAATTTCCATTGTTTTTTCCAGTGGTTGAGCCTTCAGTTGGTGGTGTAACAAGCACGATTTCTTTCCTTCTTTTTTCCATTTATTTGACGAGTAAACAGTGATCCTTTAAAGTATACTAAAATAGATACCAGCAGGTTTCTGACTGGCTTTCTGCCCTCCATTTCCTTGGGCAATGTTTTCTTCAAAATTTCATATATTGGTGTTAGTTTATGAGCATTTTATTCTACTATGATGTGAGTATTATGTGAGAAAGATCAGTCTGCGGACTGACTTTGTATTCCCTTTATAATTCTGCAGCTATGCCAATTGTTCAGAGGTGGATCAAAGGACCTATGTGGTTGCATTTCCTCATTGGTGTAAGTGCTTCCATCTCATACTCCTTGTTTTCCCTTGAACCCTGTAATGCAACCTTCGTGTTGACCTTATTTCTCCATATCTTTCCTTTCTTTCTTGGTTGATAGGAAGTGGATTGTTATAGTGGATTCACCATTGCATATGAAAAATTACTGTTTTGCCAACTCCAGCTCCTCCAAACTGGTTAGACTTTTCGATAATCAACTCCAACTACTCTCTAAAGGAGCATGATACTAACACGACTACCCTGCTATATTGTGGATTGTAATATCAATTAGGTTTTGAGAATTGATATGGGTGAGAAGAGGCAGGTTTGAGAAGATATTTGGTGCGGGGAATATGCTTTTGAGGTTTAAATGATCTGTTGTGCTTAATTGCTTCAAATATATCAGATTTGTTGTTTCTCTGGTAAAATGGCAAATTTTCTTTTGAGGAGAAGTTAGAATTCATAGGAGAGCCTTGCCAGATGTAAAGGTGGATGCTATTGATTATTATTTTGATGCCCTATTTTTCAGTGTAAGGGCAGAGAGGTATGACAGTATAATATGAAATGAAAGTTTCCTGGGACTGGATATTAGCAGTTAGATCTGGGGTGGGGATATGGCAGTTGAACTTGATTTTGCGCATATGTTTACTAGCCACAAATCATCATATAGAGTTGTGCTTCCAGATGTTTTTCTTGCTTTAGTTTGACGAGATAGATTAACAGATTCATCCTGAAGTAATCTGACTGAATATTAGTAGAGGAAGAAGATCTAGTTGAGTTGGTTCTTTATGTGTAAACAAGATAGGGAGAGTATAATTGCTATGTTGCTTTATTTTTATAGATTAGGTAGCTTGTTAGCAATCTTTTGTGGCAGTCAGCTGACGATGCCCTTTCATCTGTATGATTTTCTATTTAGCCTCCCCGTTTGGTAAGAATTTACAAATGATTTAATTTATACATAGATAGATTTGAGTGGCGGATAAGTAGTTAGCACTCCATTGGAATGTGTGGTCGGAAATGAAGTTTGACCATGTATAAATGATTTATAAATTTTGCCAAATGGAAGCTTAGTTGTCTAAACCTTGTCTTTAAACATAAAAAGATAAAGGAAGAAAGTATTGTTGGATTAAATGCAACATACAAGCATTTTGAAGGCGTATGATCTGGAAATGGACAGTGAACTGACCCTACCATTTCTTTTGCTCAGATAACAGTTGAGATTCTAGTTTGATATTGTCAAGTAAAGGCTGTGTAGGGTGTAAATGTTTCTATTCTGTCAAAATTATCATATGAGTCACACTATATCATTTCCAAATTTAGCGCGTGTTTTTTTCTTTTTCCATCCCCTTTTTTTGGTTTGTTCTTATGTCACGACCTCTTTGCGGATTCAGGCCCCACCCGTCATTGTATTCTCTTCAGGATGTGCTGGGTTGGCAGGTAGGAGTTCTTTCTACAATGTCTATCCTTATTTACTTAAATCAAGTGCAGCTCTAAATCTCTTGCAAAATACTTGGCTATCTTAAGAAAATAATGTTGAACTGAATTGATAAATATAAAAATATATATTTTGCTGAAACACTTCCTTGCGAGTGAATATGCCTCAATACCTACTGCAAAATGGTTCCCACAGAAATAAGTTCACAAAAAAACTCACTTATCTCTCTTTCCAAGGTTTATACATCTCTTAGAGGTCGAAATAANAAACACTTCCTTGCGAGTGAATATGCCTCAATACCTACTGCAAAATGGTTCCCACAGAAATAAGTTCACAAAAAAACTCACTTATCTCTCTTTCCAAGGTTTATACATCTCTTAGAGGTCGAAATAATAACATATAATATTTCCAATCTATGTTAAAACAATCCCAAGTTGGATTGGCGAAAGTGCTTTTGGCAGAAGCACAAGCATTGTAGTATCATATTTTTGCAGGAATGAAATCTGATTTTGAGGGGATTCAACGCGGAATATGTGCAGGTGGTGCCGTTCCAGCACTAGCACAACTTGCATCATCGTCTTATCATGCGGCAGTGTCATCTTCATCATTGCCACCTTCATCCTCATAGGACAAGAACATCATGGGACATGATTAATTTATAAGCATCTCTCTTTTTATAGATTAATTGATATGAATTGGGACATGAGTAAATATAAATTTTTTTCTGCCACTGAGAGAAGGGAGAAGATACCTCAATTCCAGTACCGTCTATGCCATTACTATCTGTACTTGGAGCCCCCCCCCCCCCCCCCCC
>CAIGRQ010185074.1:0-10480 GCA_903798375.1 Fraxinus sp. D2006-0159
TGTTGCTGATCTCGATAGTTGGAAAGTTTCTTAGCATTGTTGGCATCGGTAGACTCTAATTCTGAGGAAGCAAGTTGATCCCAAACATGGTGCAACTCAGATAAGAAATTATTGATGGATTGCCCGGCTGGTTGCATACGGTGTAGAGTGCCCAAAAGTTGGTATTGATGAGACAAATCTGCGATGGTGTAGCGTTTCTGTAGAAAATCCCAAGTGAGTGGCAGTCTTGAATTTATCAAACTGGAGATTGATAGAGCGTACGCATGTGTTGCGAATCCAAGTGATAATTTGGTGGTTTTTGCTATCTCACTCTTTGAGACGGTCTACGTATTTTGTGTTGTCTTCTCCAACAACTTTCTCTGGTTCAGTGATATCACCAGTGACATAGCACCATAACTTTCTGTCCTTAAGAAAGCTTGACATAGCCTGAGCCCATATAGTGTAGTTGAGTCCTTCTATGACAATGACCATAAGTTGTGAGGCCTGAAGATGCTCTATAATGTGCACGAAACTAGAAGAGGACAAAGATAAAAACAAAATAACAGGAATCGAACTGAACTAATCAGGAAATGACTGATGGAGTGGTGGCTGAGATGACGTCGATGGAGAATAAGACTCCGTCTATAGTGACGACCTAACATGTATGAAGAGTATATACAAGAATTTTTTCTGATGTGAAGGATCCACTAATAGTGGCAATCATAGAGCATACTCAACTCTTGATATATCGGGAACCACTAAGAATAGTAGCTCTGATACTAAGTTGAATTTAAGAGAGAAAATAAGACAATACAAAGAGAAGAGAATTGTATTGAATGATGTGTTTTGTTTACAAAAGAGGCATCATATTTATAGTTTAACTTGAGAATAATGTTTCCCTTTCTAACTAATGTGGGACTAACTAAACAAAACACATCATTCAATACAATTCTCTTCTCTTTTTATTGTTTTATTTTCTCTCTTAAATTCAACTATTTGAATGACTTATATAATTTTACTACTAGTTCCTTTTGGGTAACCAATGCTTGAATATGCAGGTTCAGGATTTGGTANATTTTCTCTCTTAAATTCAACTATTTGAATGACTTATATAATTTTACTACTAGTTCCTTTTGGGTAACCAATGCTTGAATATGCAGGTTCAGGATTTGGTAGCTCGAAAATCGGATTAGGAGAATTAGAGGTTTGTGAAGTAACTAAGTTTGAGTTTGTATGGGGATGTAATGTGTCTCAGGATAGGAAACGGGGCATTAGTTTCTATGAAACAATTGGAATACCTGATGGATTCTTTAACCTTGGTCACTACTGCCAATCTAATGAAAAGCCTCTAAATCTGACTCCATGCCAGCTCTCATGACTCCCGTGGATTATACATTAGTTTGGTGTTCAGATGATGGCGGAGATGAAAATTTTGATACATGTGGTTACTTCTGGCTATCCCCAACCACCAGGGTCAGAGGGTGGTTATAAAGCTTTGGGCTTTGTGGGTCTGTGACCAAAGGCCAAAGAAGCCACAGTAAGAGGAAATCAGATGTGTCTGTGCTGACCTAACAGATAAATGTGAAGCTTATCGCCCACAGTCGACACCCACTATACTTTTTTAAAAGTACCATTCAAAGTTTAGAGTACAAGATCTCTTCATCGAGGAATGCGTGGTTGAGGTGTCTTAGTAGGTAGTTTCTTTTGCAATGGCCACTGAATCCCAGGAAAGGAGCTGGATATTGCATGCTTGAAGAACTTAGATAATACATTACATACAATGCTGAATCTTTGATCAAATTCATGCACTAATCAAGCACTACGAACCTATTGTCTTCTTCCATCCTGATGAGGCCTATTTGCCAACTTCTGTTTCATGCTTCTTAAAAAACGGGGCATTATTGTACAGAAATGGCAATTCATTCGGTGTGGCCATTGATAGTGAAGTTCCAATCTGCCTAGGGAGGGACAAATGACGGGGAGTATTGGATGGATTTGTCAACTGATAGTCGCAAGGAAAGCGTTAAACATGTGATCTTAGAAAGAACCAAACTGTACATATATGTAAAACTGGCATCAGGCGGGACTTTCACTGATGTCTTGATGTGGGCACTCTGAAAGTAGGATTGATGAACATTGCTCTTAGCAAGATTGGTCAACATGTCGGCGATTGGGAACATTTTACACTTCATATAACTATATAAGCAACTTCACAGGCGAGCTCTGGTGCATATATTTTTCACAGCACAATGGTGGTGTATGGGTAGAAGCTTTTGATTTGGAGTTTGTCGATGGAAATAAATCTATTATTTATTCATCAAAAAGTGGTCATGCTAGCTATCTGCATCCTGGAAATTATATTCAGGGTTCCACAAAGTTTGAGATTGGAGTGAGGAATGATGCTGCTCGTAGTAACTATTATGTGTATTCAAGCACACAATTCGAGATTGTTGCAGCTGAATATCTTGGAGATGGAGTAATTAATGAACCATGTTGGTTGCAGTATATGAGATAGAGGGGCCCGAAAGTTGTGTATGATTCAAAAACTGAACTGGATAAAATCATCAGTTTCCTGCCTCGGCGCTTCGATATTCATTTCAGAACATTTTTAGCAAGGTAACTATGGAGTTGCATGGGGAGGAAGGCCCTACTGGGCTGAAGGAGAAGAACAACTGGCTTAGGGATGAAAGAAGTTAGGCCTTTGAAGCTTTTCCTAATGTTGGTCTCTTCTGCAGATATGCTATGTCGTGCAGAAAGTTGAAAAAAATTGGCGGAGGTAAGGGTTGTCCAAAATCATTGAAGCAACTGGCTAAGCCTTACCACAGCGACTAGCAGGTGGACTAGTCGAGATCTTTGTCATTTTTCTCTGTAATTTAATAGAAGAGAAGCTATTGGGATACTGATGGCCTCGGTTCCTTGCCATAAAAGATGTTACAGATATGAGGACGAGAAAGGCACGAGTTGCAGAATAATAAGCAGAGCTATTTTTATTGATAGAATTGAAATCAATTAGATTTCTTAGTTGTTTTGATGATCATGAGAGATTAGGAAACAAGCTAATGACTCTGAAATTGTCATAAGGATAATATGTTACAGTTTTCTCTTTGAATTGTATTATTACGCAAAAGGGTAATAATACAAAGACCCAATGGAAGTATGTATTAATGTCATGAACACATTAGCTCCTTCAGCCCGAAAAGCACTGAGAACTTCATGGCTCGAAAATTAAATTTTTAAAATGAAATGAATCTTAGTTTAATCTGTTTTAATCGTTAGACTCTTAATCCCTTGCATTTTGCAAATTGTTCCTTTATTATCGTATCACTTAGTTTATGCTAGTTTCATTCTTACATGATTTTAATGAAAGCTGCCGTTTTTGGGTGAGTAGGATTGCTCTTGTCCAATTATGGATTATCGAGCCAATTGCTTGAGGATTGACATGGCGCTTAAAGTCTCCATAACTTCCTAGTGCTAAAACCACCTGCGATCGTAGCTTCTCTGAGGTAACAGAAGTTACATACAGCTCCCAAATTGCCCAAAAAATTCTGGAAACCATTGGAATTAGTCTGGAAAATTCTGAAGTTAGGGAGGAGAGTCACCGGGTCTCTCGAATTGCCCAGAAATTAGTTCAATCTGTTTCGTTTCTTCTTTGAATAATCAATACACATTTTTCTCCATTTGCAAGCTTCAATTCTACAATCAATTCTCCATACACAATAGCTTAATTGCATGTTCCTATTGTTTAGGTACTAATTTCACCTATGTGGCTCCAACAGATCAACCTAAACTCCCCCTTCGAAGTGCTGAACCAATCCAACGCAGCCAGCAGCCCCTCCAGTCGACAGTCTCTTAGCCTGCACTACTAGGTACCTATCACCAACGTAGTGTTGATAGAGGATATATAAAATCGACTTAGGTTGTTACTGTTCATAAGAGAGACACAATCTCGACAGGACATGTCAAAAGGAGGGTCAACTTAAATTTAAAAGGCAATACCAATATCTTGATATTGGCAATACAGGAAACTATGCATGAGTTAATGAACGAAGCGGATGATAAACAACACAATTCGGGAATTATCTGGTCTGCTGTAGTAGTGTAGTCTTGTCTGTCTTTTGACCTCTTAAGGTGATTGCCATTTGAGATTCTCTCAAGTACAAGACTAGACCTGGTTTATAGGATGGGTATTGAACTAAAATGACCAAAAGATTAGCTTTTGGGAGCACTTCTCCATAAAAGAACTATGCTCGAACGAGGTTGAATAGTAGTTTATTCTCAAGCAGAACAAGATTTGGATAGGAGTGGCCACTCAATCAGCGATGATATTTGTCACGTTAACTACTTGGGACGACCTTCCCATGTCAACAATGATCATCAACAAATGACTCGCGACCTTTGTCTTTTTCCATAAATATTGAATGTCATTCTATTCGTTTTCCTTAGAACAACAATTATCCCCACCACCATTTCCTCAAGCAGCAGTGAATGCTAACTGACGCACTTAGTGGCACGACTTGTCTTGAATCACACCAATGAACTCGAGCTATGACGTGCACCGATGTATGTTAGACCCATCATCAAAATTGACTGCGATTATTATTCTTGTGATTGCAATCAATCTGTGGTGAATTTGACTGTTAGTTGACATTCATTATCGATATACGTCACGAGTCCTTGATTCAATTTTAGAGAAAACGGGAGGTTGTGGTGGCAGCTAAGGCCGGACGCTACTGTCAAGTGTCGGCAATCAAATGTGATTTACATTACATTCAGAAAAGGTGAAAAAGGAAGACTGAGACAAATCCCACGACTATCAAATTGTAGTGTCAAGTTGAAGAAATTAGGCGTGAAAATACATAATCAAAACATTAGTGATTTTTTTTTCTCATTATGACTAGTATCCTATTGTGGGCCCCATTTCGGATTTATCTATATTTCTAACCATGTATTCTTCAAAAATCGCTTTTTTTAAAAAAAAAAAATCAAATTACCAAACATGTTCCATAAAAGTTGAGACACAAATTAATATACTTAGCTTAATCGCATTCCACGTGTCCCTAGTACCCATATTGGGATCCACATGTTGTCGGTTTGTCCTTTGGCTAAGTCTTGTTTGCCCCCACCTCAATTCTCAATCTTCTAAGTTACGACATCGTTAGAACACTTCTATTTTTCGCGATAATTTCAAATTCTCCCCTAAGTTACTATGTTAAAGTTACCCTTTTCCATTTTTGTAGTTCGATATTGCATATTGGCTTCAAAGAGAAACTTTTTTTTTCCCTTTAATTTATTTTTTAAGATGGAGTGACTTTGGTTAGTCCTCATTTGGCTATTGTTATAATCTGTATATCCATAAATAATATTCATTTTTACTTATTTGTATATATGTTTTATTTTGTTTTAATCAGCAAACAATGTTATTTTCAAGTACAAAAAAGTTCTATCAATTTCTATCTTTAACTCCTTTTAATCAAGTTTCAATAAAGTAGAAAAGAAAAAAGGGGATTTTCTATTTTTTAGTCAATATGAACAGAGAAATGTGCAATTTTACATTATGTTTTTATACTAGCAAAATGAAGAAAAATATCAAGACGATAAATTGAGAAGCAAAATATCGAGACGATAAATTGAAGTTCCTTGTTAGTTCAGACAATGGTTGATTGTTTAGTCTATGTAGGAGAAGTCTACGATCGAATGTGGCGCACAAAGCCGACATCTTGGGCCCACCTATTCCCGTAACTGCCTTCCACCCATTACGCCTCCCCCACCAAAAACGCCCTTTTCTCTCAGAACCAAAAAGTTACTTTCTATTATGTCTGCAAAGTTTTTAATGGAAAATACACTTCTTGGCGGTGGCGGCGGTGGGTGAAATTTCTGGTGGTAGGTCAACTGTATCAACGGAAGAAAAAACATGGCTATGTCATCTGAGGAATCTTGTTCATACCCAGATGAATCAAAGTTGGAGTTAGGCCTTGACCTGAGTCTTGGTGGTGGTGGCGGTGCAAAGTCTAAGTTTAAGCCTTCGCCGGCGGCAGTGGCGGCGGCGAGTCCTTGGGGTCAATATGCTAGAATCTTGACGGCTAAAGATTTTCGATCCGTGGTTTCTACTAAAGAATGTTCATCTTCTTCATCTTCATCTTCATCTTCATCTTCTTCTGTGACAAAAGCTAATAATAATCCCTTATGTGGGGTCAAAAGAACTGCTGAACCTTCTTCACCACCCGGCCGGTCTGGCGCAAGGTAATAATATAATCTTTTTTATCTGATTTTGTGAATATTGAGCTTTTTTGGGTTCACAATTTTGGATAATGGAATGTTTGTTATATGATTTATCATTTATGGAGTTTTTAGAATTCCTATTTTTTATTTGGATTTTATGTTATTCCCTCTAAATTTGCTGTTCTATTGTACATGATATTGATTCTCAAAGAATCTGATGCCTGGAGAAAAGAATATTGCTTATATTTCTCATAAATGGTCTAGAGCCAGGATAAACGAGGAGGGTAGTAGTAGGTTGATAATTGATGTAAAACTTTGTTGGATCTTATGACATGAATCCTAATCTGTGAAAAAAGAATTCATGTAAACTTGTATCTCCATATCACTAAACTAGGCACGCGAAAAGCAAATTCAAATCAAGCAAGGTTGATTTCATCTGAATGTGCTAAGAATCTCCGGTGTTGTGATTCATTGAAATCAATTCAAGACCTTTAAGAGATTCTTTGATATTAGCGATTCCCTGGTTCATCAATCTTCATCTTCGACGAGGCATTTTTACTTTTAGAGCTCTTTAACTGACGCTGAGAGTTGGATTTGTTAACCCTTTAATGTATTTAATTGCACTCACTTTCCTTATCTGGTAATGGCCCCTGAAATTCAAGATTACTGATGTGGAAACGACACTTATTTCAAATCGTATCTGTTTCTGGAAAATGGAAACTAAGAAATGCGTAATTTGTTAACTGAATCTAATTATATACATATCCATTGCTTGTCATGTCAATGTTGATTTAATCCTAGGAGATTTGGTAATATCTGCAACTAAAGTACGAGTGCTATCACGATGTGTTATTTTCCTATTTGTATTTTATAATCACTAACAGTGTTTGTATGAAGACCTGTAATTCAGCTGCTTAAAATTTGAATAAATTAATCTATTTCTCTTTGCTCGTGCAATTTTATGAAAACAGCCAGGTTGTTGGATGGCCTCCTATAAGAACTTACAGAATACAGAGCTTGGTAAACCATGCAAAATCACCAATGACTGAAGAAATTACCTCGGTCGTTGATAATTGTAAAAGCAAGAATACTATTGTGGACAAGACAAATTGTGACAGCACCTTGAACAGAAATGTTGCCAAGGAAAAAGGGCTTCTCAAAACTTCCTTGTTTGTGAAGGTGAACATGGACGGGATCCCAATTGGTAGAAAAGTAGATCTGAGCGCGCATAGCTGCTACGAGACTTTATCTCAAACACTGGACGACATGTTTAAACTAAGTGCAGTAGTTGGTGCAAGACGTAAGTTCCTAATTTTTCATATAATATAGAGCTAATATTGGGGTGAATCACTGTAAACTTGTTTGTTCACTTTGCATGTTTCTTATTTTCGTGATGCTTATTATTGCTTTCGTAATTGGGACTAGGGCTTAATCCATATCATTATAGTTTCACTTTCACGTCCTTCCAATTTGTGAAGAGCTTTGCAAAACAATGTGCTTGTTAAACCTACTGTTGTTCCCATGCCACCCACTCTCAGGTCCTGCACCACCCCTCCCCGACATTTGTTTGTTTAAATTATGTATACCCCTGAAGAAAAAAATAGAAAAAGAAAAACTACTGAACTCTTCAAAAGTGATGTGTAGATTAAAGGTATGGTCTTCCTTAACTAATGCAAAACCAACAATCATTTTACAGGTGCTTAAAATATCCATGCTTACAGTGAACTTCCTTAACCGATTCTGATGCTTTGTTGAAAATTAGGATTAAATGCAGAGGAGCAAGTTGTAAAGACAAAACCTTCGAGATTGCTGAATGGTTCGTCTGAGTTTGTGCTCACCTATGAAGACAAAGAAGGAGACTGGATGCTCGTTGGAGACGTTCCTTGGGAGTATGTCCCTTTGACTTCACATGATAAATAACTTCTGACTGATATTCTGCATCTCTATGCCAGTTTATGTCTTCGTCAAAAACATTAAAATAGAAGGAACAATTTATATTGATATCTTTAAATTTAACGTTTCCTCTATATAGTTTCTAATGAACGTTATCATGTTTATATTGACAATACCATGGCTACTGTGATATTATCAGGATGTTTCTTAGCTCAGTGAAGAGGCTTAGAATCATGAGGACAGCTGAGGCTAATGGACTTGGTATGTTGACACTAGCTTATTCTCTCTCGTGCTTATAAGTTCACTTTAACCCACCCCAAACCTGTCTCCAACAGCATAAGCTTATAACTGAGGTTATTCAACAATGTCTTCATGCCTTTTATATGTCTCTTCTTGATTGCAGCCCCAAGATCTAACGAAAGGAACCGAACACAGTCGATGGCACCAGTATAAATTATGTTCCAAATCTTGTTAAGCAGAATGAAGAACAGAGATATAAATAGAGATGCTGTGTGATCGAAGAATTTTGTTGAGGCAACCTTCGGTTTTGGTCGTCTTTGCTTGTATGATTTTGATCACTTTTTTATCGTGCTTTACACTTTCCACACATTACATACATGCCACTCTCTGAGGGAGTGTTTTGTTATACAAAACACAAGTGCTAGTTTTTCGGGACATATAGTATACATCCTGCGCTGGAAGTGATTGTACCTATGGGAGTTTCTGCTAATCTTAATCTTCGTTAATGAAAGAATACATGGGTGGTTTTATGCACAAGCCTCTTGGGATGGTGCTGTTATGTTATATTGTTTGTTAAATTTCTTTCTTCCTCAAGATATGCAGTAAGTTTCAACGAATGAAAAAGTAGCAAGAACTCGAGAATAACTTGGTGTTTTGAACTTAAAATGTGCTTAAATGCCACAATGAAAGGTTGATTTGCAAATTTTTTCTGTTTTGGATGCAGGCATTGTAGCTCAATAATTTTACATATATGACAAAAATTACAGTGTTATTTGCAAGAGAAGGCCTATATCTCTCTAAATACGCACAAGATTTCTAAACCTATTAGAAAAAAACTAGCTACAAATCAAAAACAAGAAAATAATAATGGCTAGGAAGGATCGCAGAATTTGTTCTTAGAGAGTGCCGTTTACATGTGATGTGCTAAATACTGGCGTATCTTTGTTAGCAGAATTTCCTCCATTGTTGCTGCTACTTTCTCTTCGAGGTTTATCCTCCGAGCATTGTTAGAACATCCCACATGGAAGGTTTATCCTTGGGGACCTTGGCTGTACAGAGTATGGCTATTCGTAGGACTAATAACATTTCTTCTTGAACATGTTTAGTGTTTCCTACAGTTGGATCTAGAGCTTCTTCTAAAGATTTATTGATCATTTTTCTGCACATTCATCCTACGAACAAAAGATTCTTCGAATTCAGGTTCCAATGGCCTTCTCCTGGTGAGGAGTTCCATTAGTACTACTCCGTAGCTATAAATGTCACTCTTTCTGTCAACCATCAACGAGTATCCATACTATGTCAGCAATTGTCAAGATAAATGATGGTTAGTTGTACTCATATTAATAATTACTAGGAGCTTAATTGACAGGACTTGAGAAAAGTCAAAAATTACTTTTGAGACAATTATTTGAATAATTTTTTGAAAGTACTTTGTATGATTAGAATATCTTACGAAGAAATTTGGTCCAAAGTCACTTCACCAAAAAGCTCTTCTTAAAAAGGCAGAAACAGAAGTTATCCAAACAAACCCTAACGTTCAAGAAATATAACTGATAGATAAACAGGAGGAAATCATATGGTAGCCCACCAGGGGCTATGTATCCGTATGATCCTGCGACCACTGAGACTGTTTCGTTCTTCTTAAGCATCAGTTTTGCCAGCCCAAAATCGGCAACTCTTTCCTCCAGATTGGCATCGAGCAATATGTTGTTTGACTTAACATGGATTACTGGTGGAAAACAATCGTGGTGGAGGTAAGAAAGTCCCAGTGCAACTCCAAGCGCTATATCTACTAGCAACCTTCCGGCTTGTTTTCCATGTAAAGCTTCTCCAAGGCTACCGTTTTGCATGTACTCGTAGATTATCATTGCATCAGAATCATTGTGAATAAATCCTAAAGTCTACAATGTTTCTGTGTCTTGATTTCGCTAAGAGGTTAACTTCACCCACATGATCTTCACTGCCTCCCATTCGATGTCAGTTACAGATCTCCAGAGTTTCTTGACTGCAACAGTTGTACTTAACTGTTGGATCTCAGCATTGTAAACTGTCCTGGTTGCCCCCATACCAATCACATTCGATTCCTTAAAGCGAGCTAGGATATCCTTGGTATTAAAACCGAGCCTCTGGAATGCCATCAATCTCCAAG